>MU270030.1:818463-857125 GCA_021432635.1 Thozetella sp. PMI_491
TAAGAAGTTGTGCAATCCACACTTTGCTGCCGCTTCCCCTTCTTGCCGATAATGTCGATAGTTGAGCACGATACTGCCGTGCTTAGGCAGGTATTCGTCGACGCGGGAGGCGGGGAGCTTGTAGTCAGACAAGCCGGAAGGGTGGCGTAAGAAGTTGTGCAGTCTACACTTTGCTGTCGCTTCCCCTTCTTCCCAATAATATCGATAGTAGTACAGGATACTGCCGTGCTCAGGCAGGTATTCGTTGACGCGGGAGGCGGAGAGCTTGTAGTCAGACAAGCCGGAAGGGTAGCGTAAGAAGTTGTGCAATCCACGCTTTGCTGCCGCTTCCCCTTCTTCCCGATAATGTCGATAGTTGAGCACGATACTGCCGTGCTTAGGCAAGTGTTTATCGAAACAGGTGGCGTGGTCGAACAGGGAACGGTCGTGTAGACCGTATCGCACTCGGTGACGTCGCGCTTTTCCTTGCCAATCACGTAGGTGAAGCAGGAGACGGTCGGGCTCACGCAGGCGCTTGTGATCGGAGGCGCTGGCGTCGTTGTCGTGCAGGGAACAGTCGCGTAGCTCGTATCGCACTCGGTGACGTCGCGTTTCCCCTTTCCGATAACGTAGGTAAAACATGAGACGGTCGGGCTCACGCAGGCGCTCGAAACCGGGGGCAGCGGCGTCGTCGTAGAGCACGGGCCCGTTGTGTAGATTGTATCGCACTCCGTGACGTCGCGTTTCCCCTTGCCAATCACGTAAGTGAAGCAGGAGACGGTCGGGCTCACGCAGGCGCTTGTGATGGGAGGCGTGGTCGACGGGATGGTGGTCGACGGAGCTGTTCTCGGCTTGCAGCCTTCAAGCGTCCATGAGGTGAGCATACACTCGTCGTCATCCCGGGGAGAGAGCTCATCTTGTCCGGGCTCGTCACGAGTTCCCACGGGGCACCACATGGAGGTAGTCACGCATGGATCTGAAGACGCTGAGCACCCGGGAATGGGGAACGTCGTCGGGCCGCAGACTTCGCTCTCGCAGGCCTCGACGGTCGACATGCATGGATCTGGCGGCGGTGTTGTCGAGGGCGGCGGTGTGGTGCTTGAGGCCTCCTCGCAGCCGGGGATCGGGATGGTAGTAAAGTAGCAGTCATCAGGGCAGACTCGGATAGTCGACATGCACGGGTCTGGCGGCACTGAAGTAGTGGCGGGTGGCTCAGTGGTGCTCGGAGCCGGTGCCTCCGGGGCCAGCGCGGCCGAGCTCGCCGGCTGCGTGCTGAACTGGAAGATCGTGCGTACCACTGTCGGCGTGACGGTCGGCACAGCCATGGTGAGACTGGGCGCCGAGGCGAGCGCCGTGTCGTTGGCCTCGGCTAACTGGAACGCCTTGACGGGGTTCGGGTCGTACTCGGAATGGGAGCCGTCCGGGAGCGTCTTCATGAGGAAGACGAGGACGCCCATCAGCGCCAAGCTCACAGACAAGCTCGCGAACAGGCCGTAGATGCGCACCAGCCATGGCCGCGCTGTTGGATTCCCCTTTTCTAGGCAGTGTTAGCGTGGTCAGAGGATGGTCGGAGTCTCTGACCGAAGTCTCTGCGTCAACCGGGCACCTACTGAAGATGTTGACCTTCTTCCCCTTCCTGTCGTTGCGCCCAAAGAGACCCATCGTGGCGGCTCCTGAATGCGCAGCAGTCTATCCTAGCAAACGAGCGACGAGAGCAAACGAGCGTGGAGCATGTCTTGCGAGGCAGTCGACAGTATAGATCGGCGCCGGCGGGAGAGGCGTTCGCACATAAGGGACTTAGGGGACGCGAAAAGGGGGAAAGGGCCATGGCGGCGGTCGCAGAGCGCACCCGATTTGTATGCCGGCATATGGGCTGCCAGATACCCCTACCGGGCGCGATGCAACCCGGCAGTGAGGAGAGCCACCCGGGGCTGAATCCAGACCGCTGGTGTTGAGTCTTCGGACGCAGGCCCTCAGCCGCACGCCGCCGGGTCGGAGCTGGGCCACTCACGATCCCCTGCCGCCTCGCACTGCAAGCCACGGCAGCCCGCAAGCAAAACACAACCACACATCGACTAGGACTAGGGGTTCACGGAGCCACGGGCTGGGCGCGGTGCCTGCGTCGTGGGCCAATCGCGCTCCCCCGCCGCTCGTCCCGTGGCGCATTGCGATCGCGGTCGTGGGCGCAGCGGGCGCCCTCCGACCCAAGAGAAGCACCAGACGCAGGAGACATTATAGTACAGCCCCTGTTTGATTATTAGCCCGGGCCATCCGATAAAGAAAGTTTCTTAGAGCAGAAACGAGCCAAGAAGGCCAACGGGCGTAAAGGGCGCTTGCTGCCTTCAAGCCCTCAATCTGGTTGGCCTCTGTCTCGTGCCAAGTCAACAAACCTACAGCAAATGGATTGGAGACGAATGAAATACACCAGGCAGGCGAGGCAACAGAATCAAGCAAGGCAGAAGAGCCAAGGAGAAAGGCGTCGGCGTCGGCGTCGGCCGGCTTCGCGCTTCAGCCCTATGTCACGCCACAGGAGTTAGTAGAGAAGGAGACGATATGTTTGATTTGCTGTTAAGCGAACGCCACAAAACGGCTCCGGCCTCTTTCTATTTACGGCGGCGGGAGTGGTAGGTGTCTAAGGTAGAGGCTAGTTGCGGTAGTGGAGGCGGAGTGTAAAGTCAAGATGACCCATGCAACGCGTCCCTGGCTTTTGAAAACAACGCCGTCCCGGAAGTTCTTAAATGATATACCTGGTGTATGGAGATATTCAATGCTACTCCCTAAAATTTACAGCCCTTGGTCACACCCTTGACAAAACTCGTTCCCAAAGATCGATGGTGGTTCGTACTGTGATAATCATCCTCAAATACCTATGACTTTAGCAAGGCAGCAACTTTCCGCTGAGCCACAAGCAAACAAGCACAATCTCGAAAGTCGATGCCATGAATCAGGGAAACCGCACAGCAAAAAAGATTAATAGGGTGCTTGCATGGAGAAACCAGTACCACGGCGAACCCTACGGCGCCGCACCCTACAGGCCACAGTGCCCTGATCGGCATGACTGAAGGGAGTTTGCCATCTGCCTAGCAGGATAGTTCATTATCCCAGAATTTGCTGCAGAATTTGCTGCAAGAAGCGTTCCGTATAAAATTGGCGGCATTCCACCGAGCAGCCTATCAAGACTCCTTCAAAACATACTGCAAAGAATAGAAGGAGTCTACAGGCAATATCCAGGTCAGCAAGATCCGCCATGCAATTCCAGCCAAGAAACCCCTATTGCCAAATTGGCGACATTTTATCACGATACCTACCCACAACTTTCATGCTGAACATTTCAAAGATCATGAGGCCAACGAATCCTTCTATATAAAGCTTAACATGTACTATTTCACCCGGGGGCTAGCCTACATTCCCTCTGCTGCCCGGCCCACCCTCGCCATATGCACTGACTGCATAATGCAAGTTGGTACCATTATGTTCCGAATGATTGTCCCTAGATCGTCGGACGAGATAATTTACCAAGAAGGAACCCTATTCACTTCATGAGCAGACTCGTTGGTACTACTCCACGGCCAGATTCCCCCAGTGGCGCCGTCGTCAATAATGGGGGCAAGTAGGGCGAGGGCCATCAGGGGCATCTGGATCCACAGGAGTGTCGGTGCGGGCGAGAATGCTTTGGCCAGCGGCATCAGCGGCCAAAGTGCCAACAGATGGGAAAGTGCTGATGCTGCTCGGTGTAAGCTGGATGAATTGGCTGATGTATTTCACCGGTTGGACACTGAGCTCGTTCTGTTTTTTGGGGCCTAGCGACCTAATGAGGGTTAGATAGGCTCCCATGACTTTTAGACGAATTGGTTAGTAAGGAACTCTGCGTGCGTGCCTGGGAGCATCCATAAAGGGGTCGACTTTAACCCTCAGGGTGGTTCTGGGCATATAAGGGTGATAAGGGGGCTGTAGAGGAGTACGGACAAACCACCTGAAGCCCCGGCTCGAAATTTTCAGGAGAAGCGCTGATAATGTCGCTCGTCTAGTGCGGAGAACCCTGTGAGGCTGGGGAAGACGGATCCGACATGGTGAAGGTAGTGAATGCTGTTGACGCTAGTGAGATCCTTGAAGTTGGATTTTGAATGGCGATGCACTCACCAACGCTTCGTTACTGACGTCGATAAGGAGTTACGCAAGATAAACTTTTCGAAATGCTTCGTGGTCAGTGTCCAAAGGGGTACAGAGTCGAGACAGCCAGGCCGGAGAAATGAGGACAGGAGAGAGGTAGTACCTATTAGCTTGGTCAGGTGAAGGAGTTGAGGCAAGAGTGCGAGTAGGAAGGAGAGAGGTTGTTATGTGCTGTAGCGGCAAGTTTAGACAAGCCACAGAAGGGAGGAAATGAGAGTGATGTGACTGCGGGCGTTCCGAGGGCGAGCTAGCTATGGCCGCTGAGCGCTGTTGAAAGTTTTATGCCTTGCAACGATTGCCTTACGCGCGGCAAAAATGCCATGGAAGGCAGAGATTAGGGTCGTTAAGCGCATTGTGTAGAACGAAGGGGACTAGGTAAAGCGAAATGCCGTCGCACCATTACAAGCCCGTCCATATACACACTCGATATAACAGCAATGTTAAGCATCTCGTGAGATCGAGAGCAAAGAAACTACCGCAGCAATAACCTGATAAAACTTACTTCCGCCGCTAGCCGCCTCACCGATATAGGCCAATCTGATGGACGTAATTACACACCTCTCACTTCCACCTCTTTACCTCCGGGGAGAAACTAGCTGGAACCAGTACGCTCTCTAGGACGTCCATAACAGGCCCGGGACAACAACCTTGCTGTCCATGCTCGACTAGAAACAATTCTTTGCCTAAGGGTTAGCCAACAGTCAGTCATATAGCTTCCTAGGCCTAGTCGATAAAATGGGATTAGAAAAGATGCCGCAAAGTATGAATCCGGTAGCAACCACTACCTGAAGCCGATTTAGCATGGAGCTGTGCTGATGGACCGAGCGGACCAACTGTAGCCTTCTTCAGCCAGGATACATGTAGAACAAGCCCCCGCGTCTTCCGCCGCTCGCGTATCCTCCGGCGCCTAGTCCGCCCATCTGACCGCACTAAAGCTAACCTCAAGCCACAAGACTATTTGGTGTTTGACGAGGGTTCTCTCAGTTTTCGCTTTACGCGCAAACCGGCGAGATAGACGGAGAGCTTAATAAGGGCCGCGCTACAGGAGGAACAAGGCTACGAGGGCTTTAGCAGAATAGAAGTAGGCTGATACGTAAGTGGAGGAACAGGCGCCGCTACCGGCGGGAGGCCTGCGCGTCCCTTGTTCTTACTCCATCAGCCGCGATGCGTTGAGTGGTGAAGAAACGATTGGGAACAGACAGCAGAAAGGATTGTCATTGGGCTAGACTCTCTAGAACCCCCTAACCTAGTACAATGGGCTCCGCCTCCGGGGATCACTTTGCATGCCGCGGCAGTAGTGAGACGTAGTCCAGCGGCGCCATTTCGGCGCCGTTCGGGGTACCGACGATCCGCAGTGTGTCCCTCCGCTGGACCTGAACGTCGGGGAGCGTGATGCGAACGGCTGATCCACCGTCCGGCTTGCTGGAGGCTGCATGACCTAACACGTCCTCGCTGTCCCCTATCCAGCTGCCTACCAGCATGTCGTTCAGGAACACGTCCCACCGCGCGCGACCGCCTGCGACGTCAAAGTAGTTGACGGCGATAGCGTACCACCCCGGCGCCACATCCAGCTCCACCTCCGCCGTGCCCGCCGTCGTATTGGATACAGTCACCACCGCCGAGCCGTTGGATGCAGTGACCGCGGGGTACAACTCGATCGGCACGTACCCGGTTAGCCGCATGGCCTCGGCCTCGATACGGCGTCGGTGCCGGCCGACTCGGCCGTTCTTGTCGGGAATGCCCGAGAGCTCATGGTAAAAAGTGCTTACGGCGTCCCGCCAAACGTCGGCGTGACCAGCTTGGTACCGCAACCGGAAGAGCACGTGGTCGAAGCGCTCGTCGTCAATTTTGCCCTTGAGTAGCTGCCACGCCGCCGGGAACGTCTGCGCTGTCTGCCGGCCAAAGTAGTGCTGGTCGTAGAAGTGCTGAATCACCGTCTTTCCTGAACGCAGGAGGTGCGTATAGGGGACGTGGTGGAACCAGAGTAGCAGCTCGTCCGGCGTGGTGCTCAAGTTCTCGTAGACGCGCGCGACTTCGGGGGGGTACTGGCCCGCGAAGCCTGTGCCGTTGGCCACGGTACGGTCCATGCCGATCGAGGTATTTTCAGAACGAGTCCACATCCCCCAGCCGTTCCCATCCTGAGACGCAGGGTTAGGCCCGTAGTGGTTGCCCGTGATATCGGTCAGTGTCTGGATGCCCAGGTTGCCCGTGTAGCCTTCGTAGGCCGTCCAAGACGCCAGTGACAGCTGCGTAACGGTGTCGATGACGCGTTCGTCTAGCCCAAAGGTAAGGCGTGCCCACTCTTGCACGATGTCGTATGGGTCGGCGGTCGGGTCCCATGCTAGCCGCCCGTACGCAAAAAGATTCGACATGCTTAAGTGGCTGCCTAACCACGTCGAATCGCGGCCAACGTTGACGACAGCCGCGTAGCCGCCGAGGGTGCGGTTGAAGCGGCGCCCGGCTACGATGTCGCGGACCAGGGATGCTCGGCCATTGGCGCGCATGTCGAAGTCAAGGATGGTCTTCCAGAGCGGCGGGAGGTATACCAGGTGGCTCTGTTGGCCCAGGTACTCCTGAGTGACCTGCAACTCGATGGCTACGTTGGTCCGCGGTAGGTGCGCGAACAGGGGCGAAGCCGGCTCGCGCACCTGGAAGTCGATGGGCCCATACTTGATCTGCACCACGACATTGTCGTCGAATTGGCCGTCCAGGGGCGCAAAGTAGTCAACAGCGGCCCTTGCCCGGTCTGCCTTCCAGTCGGCCTCGTCGAGGTGCTGGTTGTAGACAAAGGCGCGAAACATGGCGATGCCACCGTGCGGCCGAAGCGCGCGAGCGACCAAATTTGCGCCGTCGGCCAGCGTGCGGTTGTACACGAGGGGGCCCGGCTGGCCCTCCGAGCTGGCCTTGACGAGGTATCCGGCGAGGTCGGGAATCCGCCGGTAGAGGGCGGCGGTGCGCTCGGCCCACCAGGCGACGACGGCCGGGTCCAGGGGGTCATAGGTGGCGAGGCCACCGAGCTGTTGCGGCGCGGCGAAGTTAACAGCGACGCCCAAGCGGACGCCGTACGGCCGCATAGCATCGGCAATACGGCCAAGCCCATCAATGTTGGCATCGTTCAGGAGCGCTGGGTCGGCATTGACATTGTTGACGACGATGGCATTGAGGCGCACCGACGCCAGGAGGCGGGCGTACTGTGCCACCCGCGACAGGTCGGCCGGGATAAACCCGTTTTCAAAAAAAATAGAACGACCACCGTAGCCGCGCTCGATGCTACCGTCGGGGTTGTCCCACTGGTTGACCCAGCGGATTGGTGCATCCGGGCTCGAGACGACGCGCGCGTCGGCGAGGTCGCCGCGGGCTAGGCGCGACAGGTACTCGAATGCGCCGTACAGGGCGCCGCGCTCGCTCTGGCCGACGATGACGGTTCGGTTGCCCCGGATGTCCAGCACGAAGCCGTCCTCCGGGCCCAGGAGCGAGCCTAGGGCGTCGTCGGCCGCGGTGCCCACGAGGATGCTGGGCGCCGCCGCCGCCGCCCGCAGGTCGTGCGAGATGTTCGCATACTTGCCGAACAGCTCGCGGATGCCCTGCTGCAGCTCCCGGCCGGCCGTGTAGACCGGACTGTCGCGGGACGCGTTGGTGGCCACGATGACGGACGGGGCGAAGGAGCCCGGCACCGGCGCGTAGCGGAGCCAGGCGCTGAGGCCGTTCTCGGCGGCGGCGCGCCCGGCCACGAGTCCGAGGAGCCAGCAGCGCATCTTGCTGGTCAGTTGCCCAGTGCCAGGTCGATGGCGGGCGCCGCCGCCTTTTGTGCCCAGCATGCGGCCAGCGCCCTTCCTGGTTCGGTGCGGAGCGCTGACTGAGCCAGTTGAGCCAGTTGAGCCTAGATTTAGCCATTCGGCTGAAAGCCGGCCGCGCGCCCGCCCCCTCTCTACCTCCTGCCGGGCCGAGCCGCGCGGCCGTCTCCCGGCCAGACCACGGGCCAGCGCTGGCTCCGGCGCTGGACGGCGACACTATGGGCGAGCGCTGGCATGCGGGCGTCCTGGCCGCGGAGCTCGCCTATCCTAGAAGCATCTTCCAGCTCTCCAGGTGCGTCTCCGTCTTCAGGCGTCTGTGTATGGCTCCTAGGTGTTCCAGTCTCCGGCTCCATCTGCCAGGGGGGGAGAGTGGGTTTCGTCTCCAGGATGCATCTTCCAGCTCCTGGGTCGTCCTCCACCTGGGATGCAAGCGATGGGTTTCCCGCTAGCGGGGGCCTTCGGGCTGGGATGGGTCGAAAAGTCGTCCGTCCGTCGGTAGAAGCCGGGGTTCGGAAGGCGGCCTGGTGGTGCGATCATACGAGGCGGCCCGGCGCTAGGTCGGCGAGGCTGGGGCAGCCGTCGCGGCCCGAGTCCCACTCTGCGCGACGCGTCTCGGGTGGTCTGGTTGAAGTTCGATGACGCCTTGCCAGCGGCGGTCGCGTGGTCACTGGAGCGCCTCTGCATGTGGTGGGAGGGTGCCGTGCATCTCCGGGACCGATCGGGCTGCAGCGCGGGCACATACGCTCCCAGTACCTGCAGCATCGGGTGCAGACACCGTCTTGGGTCGACATCGAGACCCCGATCCGGTCGGGCCCCTCTTTTGGCAGCCGTAGCCGCCAGGGCGTATCCCTCCTCCCCCCCTGACGGCGACCCCAGGCCAATCAGGCGGCTCCACCCCACGCTCTGCGTGATGGGCGCCGCGAGCCTCACCTGCATGCATTCGGTTAAGGCACACGGGCCCCCATGTTGCTGCTAAGTAAAGACGTTTTGATTGCGGTGCCGCGAGGATCTGCGATCTGCGCGAGAGCTCTGACAGCCGACGCGGAGCCCTGACAAAGTTTCAGAACGTCCATACGCACGCCAGACGCTTTCCGGTCGCGGCGTTATGCTCGGGGGCGCCCTCCGGCTGCAAGTTGCATGCCGACAGGCACCGTGGTCCGCCGCGGCGATGGTGCGATGTGATAGCTCAACCGACGAGGGTGCTGCCCATGACTGACATGGAGGCTCTTGGCGGTTCTGGGGTCGTGGGGGAGCAGCGGCAGCTGCATGAATCAGGCATCGTCCGTCGACGCCTCGGCCAGCTGTCGCGGGCACTCGCGGCGGGCGCGTAGGGGCCAAAATAGGTGGTGGTGAGGTCGGTAGCGAGAAGCTGGCGGCCAAGCATCTCGGCACTGTCACGCCGGCTGCGGATAGATCGATGGATGCTGTCAATAGCAGGCGAGCTATAGGCATGGGCGGGGCGCTCGAGCGAGCCTTTTGACTTCGGCTGTGCGGCCGAACCAGAAGGCGTCGCAACACAGGGCCCCTGCGCTGCGCCGTAGGGATCTCTGATCACCAGGTCGCCTCCCCACCTCGACCGACCGCACCCCGGCAGCCGTGATCCGCATGCCGGTGCGTGCTCGGCAAGAGATGGCCGAGTCGCCCGAGGGTACGACGCCTGCGTATAGTAAGGGCTGACCAAGCTAGACGACGCTGCCGACCTGTCCACTGCCGACTCGATAGGTTAGAGCCGAGTGGGGGTGCCATTCAGGTCGGAAAGCCGACAGGCGCCTGCGGTCTGGGGACGACCCCACAGCATAAAGAGCTCTTCTTGGCCAGGTAGCACCGAACCAGCTCCCGCTTGCTGACCGTGTCCACTCGAGGGGAGCGGAGCATGCTTCGTGCGAGGACGGCGCTCGCGGGTACACAGTACGAGCGCCACGAGCTAGGTCGGAACTCGGGGTGAGACCCAGAAACCAGAGGGCGGACGCGCATGGGTGCGGCATCCGATCGCACGTCTGGCACGTCTGCTCCAGCGACGCCCGGACCTCGCAACCTTGCTCGACTCGGGGGGCGAGATGCGGGCGCCGGCGGGCGTCGAGAGAAGGAAGAGAAAAAGAGCTCGAGCGACCGGGACGGCGAGGCGGCACCCACCTGTCAAACGGACGCTTCGTCGCAGCTGGGAGGCGGTCTGCACGGCGTCCCAGGTTGAACCTAGCGAACTTTCGCGTGCGTCGACGTTTTGGGACTGGTGCTGCCGCCCCTGCTGGAGGCCCGGGGGCGCGTAGACTACCTCTGGCACCATGTTCGTTCGATCCAACGGCTACTAGAGGTCTCGTCCAAACTCTGTCGTGCGGGCTATGCAGCGCAACCCCACACGCGGCACGCTGCTCGTACGAGACGTTCTGGAAGAGAGGGAAGAAGGTGTCGTCCTGTCGCGCCGGGCGGGGTGAGGCGCCTCTGTCTGAGGGGCAGCAGAGGACCTCCTGGGCGATGCCGTCCATCCGTCCCGCGCTGGCGCGCCGCGAGGGCGGCCCACGGAGCTCATGGAGCTCTCGTAGATTGCGCACGCCGTCCCGATATTGTTCAATGTCGAGCCCCTTTCACCCCCCCCGCGCAGCTCCTAGACCCGCTGGGCGACGACCACCCTGAGCACGAGCCCGGGTGCGAAGTACCGGGTACTTCGCACATGGGCGTCCAGGCGCATGACTGCACCGCAGCATCCGTGCGGCGACGAGGGCCGAGCGCTGCTCGCCAATCGCCATTCCAGGCCGCATTTTCGAGACTGCGTCGGCTTGGAGCTTTGAACCACAGTCCCGCGCCCGGCTCTGGACGCTGAGGTCATCGGCCAGAGGGTGTCGCCCATTGGGGGCTGCGAGAGCAGTACGCAAGGGAGGAGGGGGTGCTTGACCGATCCCTTCTCCACCCCCATCGACCCCTCGTCCCCCGCCCTCGAAGAGCGAGGAAGGTGTGGGAGGGAGGTCCGAATAGGGCCAGCA
Organism: Thozetella sp. PMI_491; assembly: GCA_021432635.1. NCBI lineage: Eukaryota > Fungi > Ascomycota > Sordariomycetes > Chaetosphaeriales > Chaetosphaeriaceae > Thozetella > Thozetella sp. PMI_491. The sequence continues at coordinate 829,385 of MU270030.1, forward strand.
CGTCTGCGCACAACAGCCGGAGGACGAAGGGACCTGCCAGGCTTCGCTCGTGTTCCTCCGGACGGAACTGGCTAAGCCTGGCTGTCGCATCGTCTAGCGCACCGCGTCCCCTGCCGGGAGATCCCTTACCTGCACAGTAGGGGCGATACTGTACTGCACAAGTCTACCTAATAGGTAGGTCGATATCTGTGCAGATAGCCTGGCTCCTAGAGCGATCCCACGCACCCCCCCGGCGTTGCTAAAGCCACCCGCTGCTGGGAAACCCGCCGCGAGTCCGTAGAGGGGGACCAAGAAGCTAACTAGGCCCGCCCCCTCCCGTGAGGCTGGACGAGGGGCAAGCGCATGGTGGAGGGGCCAGGTACCTTAGCCCTTGCAGCAGCGAGATTTACCTTGCATCGCCAGAGGGCAGAGGAAGAGCGAGGGTGTGCAGCAGCGCCAATCAGCCCTGGCACGCGCGGGCGACGGCCATTCGTGGGCCATCAAGGTGATTTGCGTGGTCGTTTCGTTGCTGCTTCGTCACAGCCGACGCAGCAATTGGTGGAGAGCGAGACAGATGCCCGAGGCGCTAGGAGAGGAAGAGAGGGGAGGATCACGCAGGGACGGAGAGGGGCGCCCAGGCGCTGGCCTTCCCCGCTGGCGAGCCCACCAGACGAGGGCAAAAAAAAAAAAAAAATACCAAGCCTGGCAGTCGCACCAGAAGTATAGCTACATACCCCGAGCACCGCTCATCTCGACACGGGCATGTCAATGCTTGTCAGTGTGGTCCCCCTCCACTCTCCTAGCCCCCCCGGCCGCCCGGCCCCCCACTGTGACAAGCTGGCTTGGCTGGTTGGCCGAGGACCAGGCCCTGGAGGTGCCCGGTCCGAAACCTCACCACTTTGACCGTCGGAACAGACGTTATTTCGCGCGCTGGGTGGCTCGTCCGTGTGCCATGGATGGCGCCCGCCGCCGCCCAGCTCTCGGACGCGGGCAAGGGCCCTCTGGGGCCGTGGGGCACGTTGCCTCGCCCGGAGACAGATGGTCTATTAAAAAGAAGGCTGCTATACCCTTCGCTTCCGCACTTGGCCCTCGTCTGTGCCTAAATGCGCCTTATACCCTCCATCTCTCCCACGACACGGCGCCCTCGCTGGCCCTCGAGCGTCGACTCTACCAGGGAACCATCCCGTCCGGAACCGTGTCTTCGCCCGCTGGATTGCCTGCCTCGTGGGGGCAACGCACACCGGCTGCATCCTGCTCTGCAGAGCTGGGAGGAGCGCAGACGCTGCTCGAACGCGCGCGCTACTTAAGGACGCAGCGCCCCGTCTGATGCTGGCCTTTGCACTGCGCCGCATCTCTCCGTCCCACCCCCGATCCCCTTCCTCTCACTTCGGCCTTTTCGTCGGTTTCCTCCTGTAGGCCTCCTCTCCTCCCCCTTGGCTTGTGCACCGGCTGACCTTCCCAGCACGCCATGTGCGACTTCACAAAGAACTACTACATCTACACATCGTGCGTCGACCCGGGCGCTCACTTCTTCCGGACGTCGGTTGACGGCAGCCGGAAGCGTGCCTGCCCCAAGGGGCCGCACGAGCGCTTCATCATGCATCCCGGGGAGTGCCCCTTCTGCTACGGCTGAGCCGGCGCCCGCGCTTCCGGCACACTAGCGCGGCACAGCGGCCGCTCTTCGCCCCGGCCGCCGGCGCCGTGCGGACCGGCCCCATCTCCTTGATCTTTCGGCTAGCTCTTTCGGCTACGGACTCTCGGGTTGCGACTCCTTCGTTCGCAGGGCTGCGACGGCATGCGGCTCGGCCGCGTATTTTTTGACGGCGGGGATTCCACCCCCCCCGGCGACCTCTCCTCTTCGGTCTTTGGGTAGGGCGGAAGCGAGGCGTTTCGGACTGGACAGGACTGGGCACGACTGGATGGGATCGGGCTGCAGCGAACTTGCGACTGCGCTGACCCGCCGGCGACCGCGCTGGCGGAGGATGGGGGCGGAAAGCGGCTCTCTCGGGGAGGGGACTGGTTGCCAGCTAACTTGTCGGTCTGGCGGCGCTGGGCCAGTGAGGGGCGTGGGATGCGAGGGTGTCGACGTTTCGATGCGAAAAGATGCCGGGTGCGACCCAAGGCGCAGGAGGGCTGGTAGGGGCCGCAACAGGCCCGAGAGGCTCCCAACATGCTTTCCGAGCCCTCCTTTCCATGTACCCCCCCTCTCCCAGGAGGGGAAGACCTGCTGGTGCCGGACGTCCCCGTCCCAGCACGTCATGAGCACAGAGGCGAGGGCCTGGAGGCCCCTCGGCAGTCGCTCGGACTGGAATAGCAACAACCCCCTCCTCTCACACTATCCCGCCTGCCTGGATCCCTTCCGTAATCGTCTCTGACGAGAGTGAGCCCGCGTGCATCATGTGGCCGCCCAGGGCGAATCCTTGTGTAACCGTAGCCCGCCGTCCGCCGCACGCCGTCCTTTATGAGGCGCTTATTGCATATCTTAAGGCTGCGGACGTGACGAAGCGCTGACGCCCCACGGCTATCCCGTCTCCGTCGTGCTCGCTCGTTGCCCTCCAGCCCAGCCTGCCCAGGGCTTATCACGGAGGCCCGGACACAGTGCCCACAGGTCCTACGGTGCCCACGCTCATCCGCCTGGTAGCGCCAATATGCCCATATTCTGCCTATAAATGGGCAGGTCAGCAGCCCAGGTCCGTGGGCCACTCGGAGCTCGCCTCCAGCCGTTGTCACTCCACACGGCCGTCGGATAATCTAGGCTCACCCGTTGGTCCTACGGCCCCCATGTCTACGACCAGCTTCATCGGTGGCGTGGTCGAGGGGAACAAACGAACGTCCTAGAGGACAGGACGAGGATGGAGCCGAGGGGGGAAGGGGGGGGGGGAGGGTTGGCTAGTAGGGGAGAGCGCCATCGAGAGGCATAAGCCGCTCGGTGGGTAGGGATCGAACCAGACTAGCTGACGACAGCGTGCAGGCCCGATGCAGCGAGGGAAGCCGCCGCGTCCAGCACGATGCGTTGGCATCCTCTCGGCCCTTCCACTGTCGCCTCGTGGGCCGGCGCCAGGAGGGAGTATAACAGCACCCATATAGCCTCCTTGCCTATCCACGCGCTCTGTTTCCCCTCACGACCCCCTCCAGGCCGTCCCGGCGGCGCTCATCCTCCCCTGTCCCCCTCCTCCGCTTCCACCGAGGGCTAGCTGGTGGCCAGCGTCGCGCCCGGCTGCCACGCCGAGCCGCTGGGCCAGTGCGCTGCCTGGGCGGTGCGATCCACGCAGGCATGCAGCCAGGCGGGAGCGTTCCGCGGACGAAACGTTGTGACGCGCAGGTGCGCCTGCGAAACGGGGCGCATGAATGAGCGGCGCATCCTGCCGGGGACGCGAGAGGGGCACGCCTGGGCGGCTGCCAGGGTGCTTGGCATTGCGCGACCGCAGCGGGGGCCGCCGCTGTCCTCGTGGGAGACGCTTGCTAGGCAGTCCGGGTTCGACTGCGGCCAACCTCGCGCAGCTGGCGCGGGTGCAAAGGCGACGTCGCTGTGGCGGACCGCTGAGGCAGGTCGCACGGCGCTCATCCGCTCGCACTGCCCCAAGTAGATTGGCCTCCACGCAGCCCCTGGGCGTGCCGTCGCCTCGCCATCCCGGCGTCTCTCTCGTAGTCTCGCTCCCGCTGGCCTCGCTCGTGCTTCGCCAAGCACGGTCGTTCTCGCTCCCGCGACGAAGGGCTGTGGCGCCGCGGCGGCCTGCAGCCTCGTCACGCGCAAACCGGGCGCGGCTCCCACGCGGCCCGGGTCGTCGCTGCTTCGATCGCCGCCGTAGCGCGCCGCCTGAGATGCCGGGTGGAGGCCGTGGCGTGGTGGGTGGTGAGCGGCGGCAGGGGAGCGGGCCGCGCTGGACGCAGCACCGACGGCGGTGCCTGGGGGGTCGCATTGCAGAGGCAGACGGGCTGCAGCAGGCTGAAAAGGTGGTGGCCTTGACCGGGTCGCCAGCGCCCTCGACGGTCTTGAGGCGCGTCGTATGCATAGCCGAGAGCACTGGCCTCCTGGGCTGCGCGGGAGGCGCTGGGCCGTCGTAGGGCGTCTAGGCCCTGGGCGGCACGGCAGGATAGAAATAGAACATTGTAGCAGACGGACGGCGGGGAAACCCTGCCGGCAGAGACGATGGACCTTCGTGGGCGGCACTGACGCGACGGGCCGATAGCGCGTGGTGTCTAGAGCGGTGGGCTGTACGGCAGTGGGTTGTGGGTGAGACGAGTGGGTGTGGTCAGCCCGCCGAGATCCAGTCCGCGAGGGACGCAGCTCTGCCGACGATCCTCGTGGACCGCCGCGCCGCACCGGCTCCTCGCTGGGGCCTAGCGCCGGCAGTGGGGTGCCGTCCGGCGGGGCCTGTCGTTCGAAATGACGGGGCGTCCTCGGCCGACGGCCGCGACACGTTCCGTTCGGGCCGTCTGCTGGGGCACCACTGCGGCATGATGCAGAAACCAAGCATCGCTCTCCACAGCCGTTCCTCCGTAGGTGGACGGCAGCCCCCCTCCCTAGCCTCCGCCTTGGGCTCGTCGATCTGCAGCGTGGCTGGTGTCGCCTCACCTGGCTCAGCTTCGAAGGCTGTCGCTTCCGCCCGCGGACCAAGGATTGCTCGTAGACGCTATTGCGTGGCTTCGTGATGCCCTACATCTTATCCCACTTGAGATTCCGCACCGCAACCGCCAGGGGTACTTCCATTTTGGGGTTACGAGGGCCAACACGGCACGGCTTTCGTCTGGCTTGGGGTCCCCCTCTGCTTCTTGACCCCCACGCGGCTGGTCGTGAAATCTCTGCACAGTCTCTGTTCACTCGTCCATCGTGTTGCGTATTGCAATTGCGCAATCCAGACCCAATTGCTTATCGCCCGACACCAACGCCGGGCCTGCGCCTGGTACGCCACAATCTACTTCGTATCGCTGCTTGCTTGCTTTTCCCATTGCACTGCCTGCAGCTCCCTACAGGGTTTCGCCTCCTAGCGTCGAGCATCACCGTGTAGCAGGGTCTGCGGCTCTTATCAGTGCCCTCGACCGAGGGCGTTGCATGCCGTAATTGGATGCCGCTATCTGGGTTCAGCACCACCTGCTCTCCCGGATGAGCAAGTGTCGTGAGCATCTCCGGACGAACGAGCGGCACGAGCTCGCGGGCCGTTGCTGGCTTCGAAGGTGGCGCTTTACAGCGGCTCGGAGGAAGCTGGAAGATGCCCTCTAGATGGCAGACAGTCCTTTGCAGCAGCCGTGCGTTGGATGAGCCGGCGCTCCTGGTGGAAGCCGTTGGGATGGCGAGCCGTTGGCTCCGGTGGCAGCGGAGACGGTAGTAAGGTGTAGCCCAGGTGGCAGGGAAGGATCGCGGCGCACACACCCGGAAGACTTGCATAGGGGGCCTGCCAGCAGTGAGGTGTTGGCCGGCCTGCAAGGCATGGGAACCCCCCGGATGGCCCCCAGCGCTACTCTAGATGCCACGGGGACAGACGGTTCGGTCTCATCTCCCCCAGGTACCCTCCTCCCCAGGCCATCTCCCATAGACAACTCCTATGGCTGCTGCAGGGCATCGTCGGCCGAGCCAATCGCATCTCCACGGAGGCTGATAAAGGTTTAGGGCTCCTTCCGTGTCGATCTGGAGATTGGCGCCGGAAGAAACTTTCGCAGGCCCTCGAGATCCCCTGCCCCTGTCTCGTTCATGCCCTGCTCAGGGTCCCTCCGTCCTGGGGCTGGCGAGCCGGTCGAGATATATAGATATATAGCCCTCGGCACCGGCCTGCCTGTGTGAGTGCGAGCTACATAGGGTAACATGAGGATGCCCTTTGAACTCGCGCCGCGGGAGGCGCTCGCCGCGCCGACCGCCGCCTGGCAGGCCAAGATCCAGAGCACTGCCATCTTGGTCGTGTCGATGCTGTCCATCCTCGGCGCAGGATGGATCATGATTAGCTTCGCGGTGAGTGTCGCCGGCCCCTGCGCCGTGGATGATCATTGACGTTTGCAGTGCTTCAAGAGCCTCCGCACCTTTCGCCACCAGCTGATCCTGTATGTCCTGGGCCTCCTACCGCATGCGAGACATGGCTGACCGTCCAGGGGCCTGGCCGTCAGCGACTTCGTCATGGCTCTCAACTTTCTGGCGTCGGCGTCGGTCGGCGCCAGTGGCCATGACCTCGGCGACGCGTCCCTCAAGGGCTTCTGTAGCTTCAACGGCTTCATGACCCAGGTCTTTGTCATCCAGACTGACTATTGGGTTCTTCTCATTGCTTTCTGCACGTACTTGATCCTCGCCGACCACAAACGCCTCTCGTCGTGGATCCAGGACCGTCGCCTCCTGCTCGCCTGTCTCCCCTGGCTCTTCTCCATCCTATGGGCGGCCATCGGGCTGGTGGTGACCGGCTACGGAAACATCGGAGCCTGTGGGTTCCCTATCCGCTGCATCTGACCGTGCTGACCGCTCTAGGGTGCTGGTTTACCTCAGACGAGGTCCGCTTGCTCGTCAACTTCGTCCCACGGTGGCTCATCATTCTGCTCATGCTGTCCATGTATGCGCGCCTGTACTACGTCCTCCGCAAAGCGCACCGCCGTTTCGCGTCATTCGACCGCTCCTCCGAGCCGAACAGCCACCCGCAGTCCCACAACCTCGAGCCACCCGGGTCCAACGCCGCCACCGGCAGCGGCTACCGCCACACGCCGCAGGGGAACAACAAGTCAAGCAAGCGGCTCAAGAGGGTAGGCCCCCTGGCACGCCCCCCGCCAACGTGTCGTTGCTGACCGCCCTAGCTCGCACGGCTGATGATCATGTACCCCGTTGCCTATGTCCGTATTCCCGTGTTCTTTATTGCCACTTTCGTCGAATATCGGGAGCATTTGCGCTCTTTCTCCTGAGACATGCTTTGGGTAGCTACATAACATTCATTCCAGGAAATTACTAATAGTCAGGCATGGCAGATGCTCATCTGGACGCTCCCAACGTGCATCCGCATCTACCAGGCCACCCAGGGTAAGGCTGCGCCGTTCGCGCTGCAGACCGTGGACAAGGTAAGACCCACGTCCCGCCGCCCGGAGACTGCTGACAGCTTGCAGTCGTGTATCGTGGTCCAGGGACTCATCGACGCCATCATCTACGGACTCAACGAGTCGTCTCTCGCCAGCTGGCGCAACCTCCTGTGGCCGCAGGCCTTCCCTGTTGTGCAAGGCGCCCACGGGCCGCCCGAGAAGACGTCACGCATCCCGTCCGCCCGCCTTGGGTCGCGCGAGCTCGACGGATCCTCTACCACCCTGGACCTGGTGGCGACCCGCGACACCGAGGTCTTGATCCACGCCGCGCCCGAGAAGCAACCGCATGGAGACGCTGTGGAGCTCGCCGCCCTGCCGCGGGCCGCGCGCGGCGGCCTCCAGATCCACAAGACAGTGGCCGTCACGGTGTCGACTTCGCGGCCGGGGTCGGACATCGTCGACCGGCATCGAGGTAGAGAGCACATGTATTAGTAGTCTGAGATATTCTGAGCAGCGAAAATTACAAGACTGGGGCGCCCCGTCCCGCCGTCGCGTCTTCTAGCCCCGCTTCCGCCAGCTCCAGTGACTCCGCGGCGCCTCCAGCAGCGACACCATAGCGGCCACGTCGGGCGCCGCCGGGCCATTCTCCAGCACGCCCTGCTCGAGGCTTAGGAGTGCGTACTTGACGGCGAGCACCTCACGCCCTAGCGCGTTGTAGTTGAGCGCCGCCAGCGTGTAGGCATCGGCGGCGTGGCTCTCGAGCAGCCGCTCTTGCGCGTACAGCGACATCAGCAGCTCGATGGCGTCGGCGTCGATCTTGGATTTCCAGTCGGCCAGCTCTGTCTCAATCTCGTAGATGCGGAACAGCCGGTTGTCGGACGCGTTGGCGAGCGGCGCCGGCAGGCTGCAGTGAGCGCATGTGCAGCCGAAGCCCCACGAGCGCTCCGCCCGGGCCTGGCGGACAGCGCGCACGCGGAACGCGTTGACGTACGAGATGGTGAGTTCCTCGCCAGCCGCGATGTCCCGCACTACGTGCGTGCGGTGCGTCAGGTCGGCGTCCATGTAGAAGGCCACGCTGCGAGGTCAGTGAAGGCAGGCGCGGCGCGTGGGGGGCACCTACTTGGGCCGACAGTCGTGGTTGAAGCGCGAAGCCTCAGGGAAGTTGGCGAAGTGATGGCCGTCCTCGACAGGCAGGCCTAGCTCGAACGAGTTGGTAAAGATGATGTCGCGGATCCGGTGGCCGCCGAAGTGCCCCATCTGGGCCAGGAACGTGGTCCGCGTCGCCCCCGGCAGCCGCGCCACCGCCGCCTCGAGCAATCGCTCCTGCTCGTCCTGGCTCAGCTCGTCGACGATCCGTCGGTGCGCGATGACGGTCGGGCTGCGCGCCATGATGGGCAGACCGCGCCGAATTGGCCGCTGGGCCACCAGCCCGAGCCCCTTGCCGGGAACCTCCGTCAGCCGGAATAGGTCGTCATGCGAGGTGAACCGGGTCGCTACGCTCCGGAACGCCGGTAGCTTTGCAATGGCCTCGGCGCTGCGCGCCGTGCTGATGACCACGACGCCCTTGCCGGCCGCGAACGCCCAGTTCGAGTAGACGCAGAAGACGCCCGCGCAGGAGTGCGGCCCTTCCCACACGGCGTCGGGATCTAGCAGCGTCGTGTTGTTAGCCTCCAGCTGTGGCGCCGCCGGACGCATCTCGGTGCACGACAGCGCCGATAAGAGCGGGCTCGTGGCGCAGGAGCCCGAGGCATCGAGCCCGCCGGCTAATCCCGCGGCGGCGCCGGCCGCAAGGAGGAGAACGCGAAGAGACATCATGTTGGGGAGTATGACCACAGAGCCATGCCGGGAACGAGCCTGGGGTTACGGGGCTTTTCAACAGCACGCCGGGCATGCATGGGCAGGGGCGGCTCTCACGGTTCGTCGTGTTGTTCGTTTCGTGCTGTTTCACGATCGGACGGAGCGCTCGTGCTGGCGGGCGCATGGCACCCGGGGAGGGCGCAGGCATCCGAAGAGCAGGCTCCTCGACCGGCAGAGACCAGGATCTAAGTTCGGCACCATGCTGCAAACATCAGGACATGTAGTGTGGGTACGAGTAGTTGAATTAAGTCGGTGTATGTAATGTAGGTGGTCGACCTTGCTTGCGCGCTGCTCGCACAGCGGCCGACGGCAGGCGCACGGACACTCCAGTGCACTAACAATTCCCCCGCGGCTGGCCCTGTCCGCTTGTTATCAGGCAAGCCCCACATCCATGATATCTCACCTCGTCTCATAGCCAGGCACCACCCGTCCGCAACACCCATCGCATCGCCGCCTAGACCTCACGCCTGACTTCCATCCATCCTCTGGCGTGTACATCCCTTAAAGGTTTACACACGCCGTGACGGCCGTGCGCACGGACGGCGACTGGCGCTGCATGACACCCAGCCCTCCCGCCATGGCGCCCGCGCTTGAGCGATACATTGCGGTCGGGTGCCTCGTCCTGCTGCAAGCCGAGGCCGGTGTGCCTCCGGAGCTGTGGCCACCCCCCCACCAGACGAAGTGGATGCATTTCACCGCCGCTGCAGACCCTGAGGATGACACGGCTGATCGCCTCCCTGCGGCGCTGCAGCAGCGCCTGCTCGCCTCGGATGCACTCTCGCCCTTCGCCGAGCTCCTCCGCCGGCGGTGGATCGGCATGTCGTTCGCGGTCGGGCTCAACGACGCGTCGCGCGGCATCGTGCGAGTCTACCTGCTCCCGGAGGACGTGGACCATCGGCTGGTTCCGCGGGGCGACCCTCAGATGCGCAAGGCGAGGCTGCAGCTCCTGTCGCGGCTGGACTTTTCGCCGAATGTGTGGCGCGGCGAGGCCGGCACGCCCTCGCAGAGCCCGGTTGCCGACGAGGCAGTCGAGTCCCTGCTGCAGATATTCAACACCATCCCATCGCCAGACCCGCGGCCGGATGTCGTGAACGACCCAGACGCGCGCGAGAGCCTCTACATGCTGCTCGACGGCTCCATCCCTGGAGTGACGACGGAGCTATATCCGTACCAGCGCCGCGCAGCAGCAGCGATGCTGCAGAGGGAGGCGCAGCCCGAACCGGTGCTCGACCCGCGCCTGATGCCGTCGACGGACCACGCGGGCGGGGCGTGGTTCTACGACGCCGTCAACGGCGCCGGGTTCCGCGAGCCCAGGCGCTACGACGGTGCGCGTGGTGGCATCCTAGCGGAGCAGATGGGCGCGGGCAAGACGCTCATCTGCCTCACGCTGATCCTGGCCACCAGGCACCAGCCGTCGCGCATCCCCGACATCTACCGCGCCTCCAGGAAGGTGCGGCCACGGCTAGGGTCGCTGGCCGACATGGCCGCTGCCTGTGCGACGCACCACGGCGTGCCCTGGCGCCTGGCGTTTGGCACAGACGCCGATGTCGAGTACACGAAGTGCGTGACGGCCCTCGAGAGGAATCGCGCGTCATACGACCTTCCGCGGCCGCCACGGCGCCGGGCCACGCGCCGCCCCGCGTCCGAGGTGCCGCCGACTCGCATATACCCCAGCCACGCCTCGCTGGTGGTGGTGCCGCCCAACCTCGTGCAGCAGTGGCGCAATGAGGTCACCAAGCACACGACGGGCCTGAACGTGCTAGTCCTCCACCAGAAGGAGGCGGTGCCGCCTGTGGATGAGCTACTCCGGCACGACGTCGTTATCTTCTCGTCGACGCGGTTCGAGCGGCTGCTCCAGGAGGACGGCGCGCAGGACGCGAACGGAGCGTTTCTGCTGCGGTCGCCGCTCGCGCGGGTTCACTTCAAGCGGTGCATCGTCGATGAGGGGCACCGGCTAGGGAACGCGACGACGGGCGCGCGCAGCAACCTCCACCTCGTGCTGGACTGCCTGCAGGTGACTTCGCGGTGGGTCGTCACAGGGACGCCGTCTAAGGGCCTGTACGGTGTGGACGAGGGTGCAACCGGCTCGGGCGACGCGTCGGACGAGCTGGAGAAGGACGACTTGCGGCGGATCGGATCTATCGCTGCGCTCTACCTCAAGGCGCGGCCATGGGCCAACGCGCCTGACGAGCCCGGCGACGCGCCGGCCGACTGGTCCGTCTACGTCATGCAGCCGCGGCACTCCCGCCGGAGCACCGGCCGCAAGGATTGCCTCAAGGCGACGCTCGCGTCCCTCATGGTCCGCCACCGCTTGTCCGACATCGGCAGCCTGCTGCCGGCGGTAGACGAGCGCACTGTCTATCTCGACGGCTCGTATCAGGACGTCCTGTGCCTCAACCTCTTCTCCATGGTCGTCATCTTCAATGCTGTACAGTCGCAGCGCGCCGACCAGGACTACTTCTTCCACCCGCGCCAGCGCAAGAACCTGGCGCAGCTGGTGTCCAACCTACGTCAGGCTAGCTTCTTTGGCGGCTCCTTCTTCTCGCCGGGCGACGTGCGCAAGGCCCTCGACACGGCCGCCGCCTTCCTCACCGAGGGCAAGGTGGCAATCGGGCCGGACGACGACGCACTGCTCCGCGGGGCCATCGCCTTCGGTGAGCTGGCCGCCGCCGATGGCCTCAAGGGGCTCGCCAATGCCTTCCACGAGATCCCCGTCTACGTCGAGCACTTCCCGGGCGGCCTCGGACGCGCCTGGTCGCTCGACGACCGCGACGGCGACCCTGTCTGCACCGACTCCCGCATGGTCTCGGCGCTGCAGCGGTTCCTGCAGTCGACACTCGACGCCCCCGCGTCGCTCCAGCTGCTCTTTGCCAGCGGCCGCTTCGAGGCGCAGGGCCGCGAGGAGCGTGCCAGTGCACTAGCGGAGCAGGAGCCGGCGCGCCCTGTCCGGCAGGCTACGCTCGCTGGGAACACGCAGCCCGGCCGCGACGACACCCACCCGGGCCCGCGGGCGCGGCGCGTCTCGCAGGGCACGACGAGGCCCCTTTCGGCCGCTGGCCCTGTCGAGCTCGCCGCGCCGCTCGCCAAGACGCGGCTCGTCTCGACCGCCTCGGCCAAGCTCTCATATCTGCTCGACCAGGTCGTCCAACACCAGCGCGACGAGCAGATCATCATCTTCTACGAGAACGACAACGTGGCCTACTACCTGGCTGGCATGCTCGAGATTGTGAGTGGACCAGGCCCCCCAACCGGTGGACCTGGGACCGGTGCCCCCAGACCCGCTGACACCCCCCACAGCTCCAGGTGCAACATCTGATCTACGCCAAGGGCATCACGGTTGAGCGCCGGGCCCAGTACGTGGCGACATTCAACAAGAACCCCAAGTTCCGGTAGGTGTCCCGCACGACGCAGATGGCTTGAGACTGACGAGTTAGCGTCCTGCTCATGGACATCACACAAGCCGCCTTCGGGCTCGACATGCGCTCGGCGTCGCGCATCTACTTTGTCAACCCGGTGTTGAACCCGCAGGTCGAGGCCCAGGCCATCGGGCGTGCGCGGCGCATCAGCCAGCAGAAGCCGGTGACGGTCGAGACGCTGGTGCTGCGCGGGAGCATCGACGAGGTCATCGTGCGGCGCCGCGGCGAGATGTCGCAGGCCGAGCAGCGCAAGTGCCGGTCGATCCTGGACGACCGGCCGCTCTACGAGTGGATCCTGAACGCCCGCCTGCTCCCGCTGCCTGCGGCCGCTGGTGGGCTCGACCAGACGGCGCCGCTCCGGCACCCGCAGCCCGTGTTCGGCCGCGGATTCGGGCAGGGCGTCGACGACCCAGACCAGGACCTCGTGATGGAGGAGCGGGCTGTGGGACGGACCGAGAGGAAGCGGCCGTCCGGGCCCGACGGACGCGCGCCCAAGCGCCGGGCGGTGCGGTTCGAGAGCGAGGGGGAGAACTAGGCGGAGGTGGGCGGCGGAGCCGACGAGGAGGCCTGCGCTGGGAGGACTGCGTTGGCGCTCGTTCCGGCTATATACTACTATAGTTATACTGTACATACAAGAAGTAGGCGAGCACCGACGCCATAGACGCGAGCGCGCGCTCTTCCATGCCAATCGTTCGCTCAGGCCGACGAGGCGTGGAATGAGCCCTGCAGGGGCCAAATGGGTAAGGTACGTAGCACGACGGCCGCAGCAGCCGGGCTCTAGTCGATCGGTCGGCGGTTTCGCGGGCGGTGGATCGTCGAGCGCGGCACATGCTGTCTAGGTGGCCGTGGAGAATCAGAAGGATTGGCGGGGGAGCGGCCTGGGTGAACCCCCCCTCCAGGCAGGTCGTGCCAGACGTAGGGCGGCTTCTTGCGCCTTATTGGTCGCTCCCGCGCGGTGACGCACGCTGCGGCCAATATATCTCGTCGGGCCCTCCAACTAGCTGCTCAAGTGGCGCCGTGGTACCGTGACCTTGGCACCGCGGCGAGGTGTCTGGCCGCTGGGATCGAATTTCCAAGGCATTGTCTCACTCCAGGGCAGCCACTGCATGCAACGCATGACACCGAGGGCCCGAGGTCGCATCGCTCCCTACCTCTCTGCCTGGCTCCTCAACGTGTCCAGGGCAGACAGAGGGCACTATCGGTCGGCGCCTCCCACCCCTGCCGATGCAGCTGAGATGCAAGCGCGAGGACCATGCCCTGCACGGCCTAGCCAGGGCGATCGTGCGTGGACTGCCGTCCGCCGGCCTACAAAATCAAGCCTAGCCCTTCCGGCATCGAGCGTGAGAACCGGGTGGGTTCGCCGCCGAGCTAGTCCAGCAGCGCCGAACACGACAGACAAAGCCGATATCCCAAAAATCCCTATCGGAACCCAGATGCAAAGTGCCGGCGCTGGGCCCGTCTTGAGCGACCGCCGACGACCACGAAGCGACGCACGGTAGCACCCATCGACATCATGTACGACGGCTGGCCGACCCCCCCGCGCAAGTCGTCATGGACCTGGCAGCAAGGGACCCGCGACGAGCCGCCGGCCCCGGCGAGGACGCCGCCGGCCCGGACCGCACGGAGCTCGCTGTCGACGCTCGACGACCGCAAGGCCGACGAGCTGCGCGAGGGGCTACTGGATTACATGCGCACGCGCCCGACCAAGAGCTGCGGCACCGACGACGACGTCCAGATCGCCCCCAGGCGGACCTCTAACACAGGGTGAGTGCCGATCAGGCCCGGACCAATCATCCAGCCATCCCTGTCCGCTCACCTAGCCCACTCCCTGCTGGTTCATCCTCACCTTGTTCATTCCCGGCTGGCTCTTGGCCTTGCTCCCCTCGCATTTGCTGTTCCCTGCTTCCGTCGCCTCGCTCCGCTCGCCCTGCTCATTACCTGCCTGGCCGTCGCGCAAGCGCTGCCGGTCTGTACCGTCGTCGGCCAGCGTCGCCCAGTCGTGCTCGCTGCCCCTTTCCGCCCGACGCGCAATTTCCACCGCCCCCTTGCGCTGGCCTCTGGTGGCGCGCCCATGCGAGCGGGTGTTCCAGCAGCCTGCGCTAGCACCCTTCAGCAGGCGCCCGGGCTCAGCTCCAGCCTGGCCCGACCCGGCTAGCCCGGCTGGGTAGTGGTGCTCCTAGGAGGGGCCGTCGTACGCTGCGACGAAGGGGTGCAGCGAGCCAAGAGCATGGCCGCCGCCGTGGGGCTGAGAGCACTGCGCCCGCGCCGTCGCGCTCCTTTTTCATTTAAAGCAAACACCGCTCACCTCGCACCGTCCCTGCCATCTCTCGGTGTAGGCTTTTTGCACACGTGCTGACGACGCAGTCCTCCGTTGGCATTCCGCACCCGCTACCACCGACGAAGCGCCTCTGCCTCGGCCGCGTTGCGGGCGGCACAGCATGACGACGCCCTGCTGAAGCCGCCCTCACGAACCTTCCGCCCGACCTACGCTCCCCGCATGGCCGTGCCGTTGGCCATGCACCCCGGCCCTGTGCACCACCCGGGGCCCGCGCAGAGCGATCACGACTTTGCGCTGCGGACGCAGCGGGCGACCGCCCGCATGCACGAGGCCGTCGGGGCCTACACCGCCCCGCAGCGGCCCGCGGCCCCCGGGATGGGCCCGCGGGCCGACGCGTATCCGCTTCAGCAGCCGCGCCGCTTGTCGAGCGCGAGCAGCGCCAGCACCGCCAGCACGGCGGCGAGCCAGGTGCCGACCCGCGAGACGGCCGAAATGCGGCCGCGCAGCGTATCGTTCGGCAGCCAGGCGAGCTCAGACAGGCATCGAAGCCCCTACTCCAGCGCCAACACGAGCCCGTACGCCAGCCCCTATGCGAGTCCGTTAGCGAGCCCCCGCAGCCCGTCGTACTCGCACTACCAGCTTCAGGGCGGCTACGGGGCCTGGGCGCGGCCGCAGACCCTCAAGCACCGCCGCAAGGTCAAGCCTGGCGAGCTCTTCGCCGAGCTGCCCGGAGAGGTGCTGGAGCTCATCCTCGAGCATCTGAAGCGGTTGCACCTGTCGCCGGGCAGCACGAGCTGTGCGACATGCTGGATGCGCGACTGTTGCTCTGTAGCCCTCGCCGCGCGCAAGTGGCTCAAGTACGCCCGCGTCGCCCTGTACGAGGACGTTCAGATCAACGGCCACGAGGGCGCCCACATGAAGAAGCGCATGAAGGGCGCCGGTCATGGCCGCCTGGTGCTTCTACGCCGCACGCTCCGCGCCAGCGCCCACGCGGCCGCCGTCGTGCGCACCCTCAAGGTACCCGGGCTGATCCCCGCCGGGTCCAGCCTCGGGGACTACCACGACCTCGTGGCGTCGATCATCATGGCCTGCCCCAACTTCGAGCGCCTGGTGGGCTTTTACCCGGGCTACGACCACGCTTTCTCGCGCCTGTTCCACGCCCTGTCGACCCGCCCTAAGCTCAAGGAGATGGTCTGGATCGTCGAGCCGTCGTCGTTCCAGCGCCAGCGCCGCATGGCGTCCGGCTCTGACCTGCTCGCCCCCGGCGACTTGCAGCCCTTCCAGTCGGCCAGCTTCTTCGAGCTCCACGCCCGCTGGCCGCACCTGGCCTCGCTGGCCCTGCACTGCCTGCCCGGCGCCACCCTGACCCCCGACACCATGCTTGACGGTACCTTCCGCAGCCTTCCGTCGCTCCGGAGCTTGCATCTCTCGCACCTCCCGCCCACCGCCTTCAACGACGGTAGTTTGCCGGCCCTGCCGGCTCTGCAGCATCTGACCCTCGCTCACCTGCCCGGCGTCACGGCCGCCGGCCTGTCGGCCTTTGCCACTGCTCCCGCCAGCGCCGGCCTCGCATCGCTGGCCCTCGTGCACCTCGGGCTCGAGTCGCTCCCTGCCCTCGCCCGCCTCTTGTCGAACCTGCCTCGCCTCGAATCCTTCAGCCTGATCCAGGTCCGCGCCCCCGTCATGCCCAGCGACGAGCTGATCTGGCTGTTCCCCTACCTGGCCTCCGCCTCGGCCGTCCGCCTGCACTGGGACGTTCCGGCCGCCCGCGCGTCGCCCGCCGACTCCATCCTGGCCCGGAGCATCCTGGCTGGCGGCTTCCCTCGCCTGCGGTGGCTGCGCGCTCCCAGCGACCCCGACGGCCTCTTCCAAGCCCTCTGCAGACCCCTGGAGCGCGCCGACTGCCCGAGCGACCGGTACCGCGGCGCCCACACCCGCAACGCCAGCAGCTTCTCCATCGGCCACTCGCACAGCGGCAGCGTCGCCAGCGCCGGCACCGCCCCCGGCCAGAGTCCCACCGTGTCGGCGGCCTTTCCCCCTGACGCCCTGGCAACCCCCCACCTGTGCAGCGACCTTCGCCAGGCTCGCCTCGCCGCCCAGGCGCGCCTCGAGGCCGCCCGCCGCTTGCCGCGTTTCTTCATCAACGTCACCGACGAGGACGGCATGCTCGTCGAGAAGCATGGCGTCGGCGCCTTCCTTGGCGCTGTCGAGAGCCAGATCCGCTACGTGCTAACTCCCGACCCTGGCGCTACGGACGAGGGCGGCGGCCTGGTGGGCGTCGCCGAGCTCCTGGGCGACTGCGGCGAGGAGCTGGTTCTGCGTGAGAAGAACTCCAAGAAGGACCCCAAGCGGGACAAGGACGCTGATGAACAGACCCGCGAGGGTTGCGTAGGACGGTGGAACTGGAACGGCGTGCCGGCCGACAAGAAAGACAAGGACCGCTGGCTGCACACGGAGCGCGGCCGGTGGCGGGGCGTGTCCCTCTTCGGGCCCCGGGAGTAGTCTAGCTCGAAACCTGCCGAATCACAGGCAGAGCGTCTCGCGGGACGTCACGTAATAATAGAACACGAAATCAAGAAATCAAGACCCATTTGTCAAATAATCGCAGTGCCCGTATTTTTGTCGGCCGTAGGATTTCGCTCGGTGCAGCGTCGGGGATAAGCGGGCCGGGACGGCCGGCGACGTCATGACGCCCGTGCGCTCCAGCATTTTTAAACTCCCACCACCTCGCCATCTACACACTCTCTTGCGCTCCGCCTCGACGCCCGAAACCATGCACCGCGCGCTCTTCTCTCGCCCTGCGCGCGAAGCCGCTCGTCTGTGCAAGGCGTGCTTGCGGGCACGAGCACGGGCCCTCCCGGCGGCTACGCGCGCGACGGCCCGCCCTCTACATCACGACGCGCGCGCGACAGCGCGCTCGCCACCCCTCGCCGTCGCGTCTCGGAAAGCCAGCACCGCCCAGGGCAAGACTCCAGCCGGCACGGCACGGCAGACTCCGCCGCGCTTCTACGCTCTGTTCCCGGAGACTCTTCCTGCCGGACCGCCGCCAGCTGGACCGTTCCGCGTCGACGTGCGGGCCCTGCGGCGCGAGTTCCTGCGCCTCCAGGCCGCCGCGCACCCCGACTTCCACCACGCGGCATCGGGCGCCTCCGATGTGCAGGCGGCATCCCGCGCGCGCGCCGAGGCGGCGTCGGCGCTGATCAACGAAGCTTACAAGACGCTGTCGTCACCTCTGCTGCGCGCGCAGTACCTACTCCGTGAGCTCCACGATGCCGACCTTGCAGGGGACGAAGCCGGCGCCGCCGCCGAGGCCGACCCAGAGCTATTGGGGCTCGTGCTCGAGGCGCGCGAGGCCATCGAGGAGGCGGCCGACGAGCGGGACCTCGCCGAGCTGCAGCGCGAGAACGACGAGCGCATCCGCCTGGCCGAGGAGGGCCTGGAGGCTGCATTCTGCACCGGCGACATCAGCGCGGCGAAGGCCGAGGCTGTACGCCTGCGGTATTGGACCAACATCAAGCAGAGCCTAGAAGACTGGGAGAATGGAAAGCCTGTGGTGCTACAGCACTAAGACGAGTAGGTCGAAGAACTAGCTCCGGCCTCGAGGCGTCGCCTGTTAACGCTACGACGCATGGACCGACTCGCGTGAGAGTACGGAAAGACGAGAGGCTGTACGGCTAAGAGGAAGCCGTCATGCTGCCGTCCCGTGACCGAGAGTTGGCCAAGAGTGTGGCCTCAGAATGGAAGCCCCAGTCTACGCGAGTGGAGTTGGAGAGAGCCGTCTGCAGGGTTCACGCGGCTGATACAGAGCTGAACTCTAGAAAGCAAGTCCCGGATACAAGTCCAGGCACGGAAAGTCTAGAGCAAGAAAGGAAACTTATCTTTCCTACTGGTATCTACGGCTAATATGTATGTACAATATAAATATGGAATTAGACCCTCTCGCATGCCCCGAGCGCCTGCTGTGTGATTTCCTACTCCGTTCTCCGCTTCTAGAATCAAATAAACCTAGGCCGTGAATTCTTCGGCGCGCCTGGCCGCGGTGGGGGTGGCGGCCGAGCCGGCCATTTGAATGGCGATGACGCCGCCGAACGGGCCGGCCGGGTTGCTGTTGGCGATCTTCACCAGGCACACGTTCGACACGCCATTGACGGTGCCCGAGCAGGTGGTGCCGGCGGGCACGCTGAACTTCATGGGGAAATCCTCGTTGACATTGGCCGCGCGCTTCATCAGGCCGGTGGCGACGAGCGCGCGGGCCCACAGCGAGCGCTCCTTGGGGGCGGCGATGTTGCCGTTCTTGCCCGGGACATCGGTGACGGTCGTGAGCATGGTGCCGTTGGAGAACTTGCCGGTGGCGGTGGGGTCCAGCACGGCCTTGATAGGGCCAGCACCGTCGGTCGTCACGATGTGGAAGGTGCCCGAGATGGAGCCGCCGTCCGACACCTGCGGGAGCGTGGCGCCGGACTGCGCCATAGCCGCCGAGAGCATGGCCACGTTGTTCTTCCCCTGCCCTGTCGTCCGACCCAGGCCGTCCGTCTGGATCTTGGTGCTGCCGAAGACGGTCGTGTCGACCTCGGTCTTGGAGTTGGGCCCGGGGCCCGGGACGATGCCCCCTTTGATGGCGAGGGCGGTGCCGTTGCCGCCGGCATCCCCGGTGACAACAGGGACCTTGCCGTGGGCGGCAACGAGCGGGGCGGCGGCTGCGAGGGCCAGTAGGAGAGCCTTGGTGTACATGATGAGGGCTGGGGGTGGAAACTGGAGAGCTGGGGAGAAGTGGTCACGGCGAGGTTGAAGATTAGTTGAAGACGGGCACGAGTCAATCGTAACCGACAGAAGAGAAGAGAATAAACCGGATACAGGAAACGAAATGGGGCGGATGCTGGCGAGGACGGTGACGGTAGAGAGGCGGAGGGAGATGGCTTCTTTAATAGATGGGCCTCGTGCGCGCCGGCCACGACCTTTGCGTCTTTGGCATCGTGCTCGACTCAGTCGAGGCCAGCACCGTCATCCTGCAGAGAGGGCACAGCCACGCAGCGGGCTCGCGCGGAGCTCTTCAGCGGCTGCTAGGTCGAGTACGTCCGTCCAGAGTGCCGTGATGCTTGGAATGAAACACGAACTCGAACACTGCGCTAGACGAAACCGAGCCCTACCCAGGTTGGCTCGCGCCGATCCCTGCAGAGATCTCTGCGACGGAGGCTGAAGGCGCTTTCGATGTGCAGCAGGGGCGGCGGATCCGAGGGCAAGCGGTTGATCTCCTACGCGGCAGATCCCTGTGCGGCGATCTCTGCACGAGTATCCTCGCGGTGCTCAACCCGCTATTGATAAGAGGCAGACGCTGGCCTCCGCGAAGCCATCCGGCGTTTCGGGTGAACGGGCAGCGTAGGCCGACCGGACCTTCCGCGCGCGACATGACGGCTTGGCAACTCGTCTTGACATGACGCCGAGAGCACTGGTTCGGCGGGAGGCGCACGGATGGCAGCTGGGCATCTAAACTTCAGGCCAGCCGCACAGCTTGGCCGTCGTCCAGCGGGCTCCACTGGAGCTCCCGGCTCGACGCCGTTTCAGGCGGGGTTGAGCCTCAATCCCAATAGGGAATGCGAGCTGCGTCCCCATCGAGACGGGGAGATCGGGATCGACGCAAGGGCGCCCAAACACGCCGCTGCGGTCTCGAAACGAGCCTGGGTGAATAAGCTTTCTGCTAGCGGGTAACTGAGAAGAAGCTTTCTGGTGGCACCGTCATGGCCCTCATGAGTACTGGTCGACGGAGGGATGCGTAGGCGGGAGGCGCGCCAACGGTCAGCTCCCTGTGGGCAAAATTTGGCATTTGAGCTATCTCGCTTCACCCGATCTCCGGAGGTCTGGAGGACAGGCGAGAGCCCGAGACGAGACGACGTTGGTACTCGGACGAGGCGTGCACGATAGCTCGTCCGAGATAACCGGACGGCCGGTCGAAGACGTGAGACGCATCTGAAGATGACGAGAGCCCCCGTCTCTTGAGCGAGTGGGGGAAAGACACGAGGCGAGAGCGCCCTGGCTACTAACGAAATGCCCTAAAAGAGACAATTTGCGATTGGCTCGTGGGCCAACAAGCATTCTGCAGATCCCGTCACGACTCGATGGCACCTTGGTTAGGGGAAGTGGTGCCGAGCCAAGGCTGTCACGAGAAGGGTACCCCGGATCTCCACAGATTGGAGAGCGAGCTCATCGCGGCGCCCGGGTCTCATAGGTGGTGGTGTGCACAGCCACGGCGGAGCCAGGCCGGCCCTGACTGCCGTGTCAAGACCCCGGTCGTCACCGGTGCATGAAGAAGTCGTTGGGACGCTGGCCACCCAGACATCTTGCGGTGGGTGGACTGCAGACGTCCCTGGGCGTCGGGGCACGATGAAACGCGGCGAAACCACTTGCGGCTCTAACCAAGCTTAAGCTCAGGGCACGGCGGGCGCCCCACCGTGCCTCAGCGTATTGGCCTGTCCTGTGGCCGGCGCCCCACTTTGCACTAGAGCTGCCTGAGACGAGAAGCTCCCCGCAGCATCACAGAGAAACCACCAGCAACCCGAGCGAGCACCAACAAGCACGCACCAACTCAAGCACGCACCGGCAGTCTCCACAACACCACGAAGAGCGCGCTGCGAAGAACCTCCTGCTGCACGAGTGGCGACCCCCGCCGCCATGGCGTCCCCCAAGGTGGCTGAAGCGCTCGCGCGAGCGACTGAGCTAGCGGACCCCGCAGCCGCTCTCAAGGCTGTGCTGGCCAACATCAAGAGCCTCTCGTCCCAAGACGCCATCGCGTTGGACCTCAAGGCCACAGCCGACGCCATCCTCGAGGCGTCTCTGGGTGTGGTGCCCACGCGCGCGCTGCTGGGCGACTTTCTCGACACGTACAAGGCGTTCCCGAGCCACGAGCTGTGGATCGAGGTTGGGCAGCACGCAGTGGAGGCGATCGGGGCCAGCCCTGCGCTCGCGTCGTCGCTGCTAGACCAGGCGGCGGCGATCCGCGAGACGACGGCGACGGCGCACGAGAACAACGAGGACTTCCTCGCCGCGGCCAAGGTGCTAGCGGAGATACCACTCGACGCAGCGCAGCGGCGGGTGCCCGACCACGACAAGGCGGCCATCTGGATCCGCATAGTACGCAACTACCTCGAAGAGGACGACAGCACGGCGGCCGAGGCCTTCCTCAACAAGCTCCGCAACATCGTCCACACCATCACGGACCAGGAGCTGATCCTGCACTACAAGCTGAGCAACGCCCGCATCCAAGACGGTAAGCGCCAGTTCCTCGCCGCCGCCCAGAGCTATCACGACATCAGCCATACGCCCGTCGTAGCCGAGGAGGAGCGCCTGCATACGCTGAGCATGGCAATAAAGTGCGCCATTCTCGCCCCGGCTGGCCCGCCCCGCAGCCGCGTGCTCAATCGTCTCTACAAGGACGAGCGCTCCGCCGACCTCCCCGAGTACGGCATGCTGGAGAAGATGTTCCTCGACCGCCTGCTGGCCCCCGCCGAGGCCGACAAATTCGCCCAGGGCCTCGCCCCTCACCAGAAAGCTACCACCGCCGACGGTTCCACCGTCTTGGCCAAGGCCGTCGTCGAGCATAACCTGCTGGGCGCTAGCCGTCTGTACCGCAACATCCCCTTCGACGCTCTCGCCCTGCTGCTGGGCCTCGACCCGGACCGCGCCGAGGATACCACTGCCCGCATGATTGAGCAGGGACGCCTGCGCGGCTGGATCGATCAGATCGACGGCATTGTCTACTTCGAGCCGGGCGAGCCCGCCGCCGACCGCGCCGACCGCGCTGAGGCGACCGTCTTCCACGAGACCCACCGCTGGGACGCCAACGTCCAGACGCTGGCCGAGGGCGTCGAGGCCTTGACCGATGCCCTGCAGACCGAGTTCCCGGACTTTGTGGCCGCTCAGGGGCCGCAGCCCACCCGCGCTGCCGCCTAAGGAGACGGGAGAGGCGGTGGTCGGAGCTCCGGCGCTGTGTCGCCAGGGGCCGCAGTTTTGGGCCGTCGTTCGCCGGAAGCACATGGAGGCGAGGCGTTGGTTGGAATCTGCATTCTATGAAACATCTCTAGACGCCTCATCACGAGGCTCATGCACTACAAATGATACCATTCCTTGATCATGTCCAGACCGTGCCAAATATCCTGCCCTGGTCCCGTGTAACTAGCTGTAACTGACTGCGCAACTCATCCTGGTACTGATCCTGTAACTGACCGTGGCGCTGATCCCCGTGTCCGAATGCGCCGTAACCCCCAAATCCCTACGATAGATCCGTGCGTCGCACTACAATGTAGCCCTGGTCGATGGCCGTCGGGTCGCCAGTCTCCTCGGCGAACGCGACGTCGTCGTCGCGGAACTTGCGCAGGCGCCGCCGCGCCGGCTCCGCCCGCTCCCGGACCAACAGCGACACGAACGCCAGCCCCAGCTTCTGTCCAATCAGGTCGTATCCGTCAGGCGTGAAGTGGACGGCATCGTCCCAGTAGCGCTCCCGGTCGGCCTCCGACATGGCGAAGTATGGCACCGCGTCGTGGAGGTCGAAGACGTGGCTGGCCTTGTCAGCAGCCGCAAGCGAGGGAGGGGGCGGACCGACCTACAAGTTCTTCTCCTTGTGTTCCTTGATCAGCGTGTTGAGACGGTTCCGCCGGGCGCCGAGGCGCTCGCGCTGCGAAGCCCCTACCCCGGCCTCAGGCACAGTCAGGGCCAGCACCTTGCTCTTCTTGAGCAGCGGCACGCTCCACACCTTCTTGAGCTCGTCGTAGACGTCGTCGGGCTGTATATTCTGGAAGGCGAGGTCGCTGCGGGCGTCAGCGGGCGAGCGAGCACAGGGAGGTCATGGGCCGACTTACTTGGTGCCGCCTAGCACGATGGTCCAGTCGAACGTCTGCTTCTTGACTGCGCGTCGTTAGTGCCGCACGGCTCGCTAGAGCTAGAGAGAACACCTACACTGCTTCTCCATGCGTCGAAGGAAGTCGCCGCGGACCATGTCGCCGGACTGGCCGTTCTCGACGATCTCGACCTCGAGCTCTGGGAGCGCCATCGCGATCATCTGCTGCAGCGTCTCCGAGTAGGGATGGTAGATGGCACCGAAGCTCGAGTAGCCGTTCGTCAGCGAGTCGCCGAAGCAGAGGATGCGCAACTTTCGAGAGCCCATCCTGACGATCCTAGCGCGCGCTGCTCGCACGAGCTCTCGCATGTATTCTGTGGCGTGGTGTCGTGCGCTGCGTGGTCGCTCTTCTGAGCGATGACGAGGTAGGAGCGGCAAGTGTCGCGGTGAGCGGGGCGGCTGCTGCCTCAGGTAGCCGCGGGGGCGGGGTGCCGGGCGAGCCCTGCGCAGCCCATGCGCTCCAGTGGATTTTCGCTCGTGCCTGGCGCGGCCACCAGCACCTAGAATGCAGGTCCGCAGACCCTGGCGCGTGACAGGGAATAACCCGCCTGTTGCTTCGGGAGAGTGGCGACAGAGCTCGTCGCAAGCGGACAGCGCGTTCGCCCCGGCCACCACCACGCACACTCGACGTCCCAATTCCCACGCGACATCGGACTCGCACCCCTTTCCAGCCTCTCGACATCATCGTCTCGCGCTCTAGCGATGGCGAGGCCGAGGCGACAGATCTGAGGCAAAGGATTTTTCGGGCTCCGGCCCGGGGCGGGTTCGGACATGCACGAGGAAGCTTACTAGCGCGGTGGAACACGCGATTGGCAGGCGGGGGGACCATCGCCCCGCTGTCTATTGTCTATAGGGCTGGCGAAAGCGCGCTCGAACGAGCAGGGGCCTAGGGCAAACATCTACCAGGTACTACAGGCCGGAGCGTGGGTGCTGTCGATAGGCGAGCGACTCTCGCGGGGTGGCGGCCACTGGTGCTCTCTGGAGGCCGCGCCACCACGCCAGGAACGAGCACAGGGAACCCGGGTTCGACCATGCCGCCGGCCAAACGTCCTCGGCCGCAGCGCCCTCGTGCTCGCCACCGAGCAGGCCCCGCGCGAAGGCGAGATCGGCCTCTGTGATGCGTGCGCGCGCCGCGTGGTGGCTGTCGCAGAACCGCAGCAGCTGGTGCGCGCGTAGCTGGCGGTCGATCCTCTCTTTCCCTCTAGGCGGCGCCGCCTTCTCCTGCACAGCCCTCTTCGCCTCGCCGAGCTGAAGACACCCCTGGGGGAGCTCGAGAGTGGGCACGAAGTCGAAGGCCCGTGGCCGCCCGCGTAGGGGCCCACCAGGCGATGGTGTCACAGTCACTCGCAGTGCGCCATACTGCGGGCTGATTACCTTCTTCCACGCCTCCGGGTCGGCGGCGATGGTGGCCGCGGCGGCGCAGGGGCCGTCCCGCGGCAGGAAGAGGTCCAGTTCGAACACGTAGAAGCCGGGCCGGAAGCTCCCGAGGACCCCGATCTCGTACACATTCCGGCCGGATAGGTGCCACGGGCCGAAGTCGAAGCCGTACCGCCGCTTGTGGTAGACGGGGTCGCACACTACCGTCACCGCGGTCTGTGGCGCGACGACCTCGAGCCGGCCGTGAACGCGCACGCGCCCTGGCTCGTCAACACTGCTGTCTAGCCGCAGGCGCAGCGGCCGGGCTGCCGGAGAGTCTGCATCTCCTAGGCCCGATGACGCATCGTCGGCGGGCTCGTCGACTGGCAGAATCCCGAAGGCGCCTTGCCTGACGAAACCCTCGAGGCTGGCTGGGTTCTGCAGTGCCCCGAAAGCGGCCCTGCAGACGGTCATCCTGGGCCCGTCAGTTGGATGCCGACGGCTGGGGGGGGAGGGGCAGACGCACTCATCCATCGTGACGACCCGAGGTGTATAGGGGCCTCGGGTCGTCAGCTTCAGCTCGTGGGCCGTCAGCACAAAGAGGCGGAAGCCGAGCTCGCGGGCGATGCGCTCCACCTCCGCGCACACGTAGCGCATGCGGAGCGTGTCCCCGGTCACGAACACGATCCGTTCGAGCCGCTGGGCCGGGTCGTCATGCTCCCGGGCGTCCCGCAGCGCCTGGAGGGCCGCGCCGAACGCGCCCAGCACGGGAATGAAGCCATCCAGCCAGGTCCGCACCGCCGCGCGGTCGGCCACGAGTAGGCGGCCGGTCGGCAGCGCCACCGACACGTCGTCGTCCGGCCCGAGCTCGCACTTCTCAACCTCGAAGCGCCGGTAGGCCGCCCGGTACGCGTCGTTGAAGTCGGGCGAGCACCCGAACACCGCACTCGTCGCTGCGTATCCAAAGTCGGCCGTGACGTGGCCGGCGCCCATGGGGATCCCTGAGGCGTGTCAGCTGCCAGGGGCGGACAGGCGAATAGGTGCTTACTTTGAAGTGGCAGCCGCGTGCTGTCCTCGGTGAAGACGGCGCGCGCGAGCGTGACGCCGTCGTCCGGGGGGATCATGGTCCAAAACATGGACAACTCCTGCACAGGATCAGCACCGGCCGGCCGTGGCGCCCAGGGGACCCACTGTGCTGTACTCGCCGAAGTCGCAGAAGAGCACCGAGCCCTCGCGCACGTCGCAGGAGGCCGCCTGGACGTCGGCCCGCAGCTCAGCCAGCACGTCGGCCCGAAGCCACGGGCAGGAGAGGCAGTGCTGGACCAGCACTTCGGCCTCGGACAGGAAGCAAACCTCGGCCTCGTCAAGGTAAGGCCAGACGCGCTTGAGCAGCGCCTCGCACCGGTCCAGCAGCGCCTGCTCGGTCGCGTCGAGCCCGACTACCAACACGTTGAGCCGCCGCCCCGACCAGATGGAATTGAGTATCTCTTTGCGGTGCTGCCGGAGGGCGCCCGTGATCTGCACTCGCTCCACGACCTCGCGTGCCACGCACCGGAGCCGGTTGAGCTGCCGCCCCAGCGCCGCGTCCAACGGCTTCGCGAGGCTCGCGGCCTGCTCGGTCGTCAGCTCCCCCAGCAGCCGACACGTCGGCGCCGATGGGGCTATTCCGGAAAGGAACTCGAGCGCATGCATGGATGAGATTTCGAACGGCGCGACCAGGCCCGTCTGGTCTAGCGCGACGTCGTAGCGCAGGAGGTGCGCTGGCCGGCCCGGCACCGCGCGGAGGAGGTCCTGTGAGAGATCCCAGTCGAGCTCCGGCATCG
Organism: Thozetella sp. PMI_491; assembly: GCA_021432635.1. Classification (NCBI taxonomy): domain Eukaryota; kingdom Fungi; phylum Ascomycota; class Sordariomycetes; order Chaetosphaeriales; family Chaetosphaeriaceae; genus Thozetella; species Thozetella sp. PMI_491. The sequence goes on from MU270030.1 coordinate 855,965, forward strand.
TCCAGCGGCCGTCGCCATGCCGCTTGCTGAGGACGAGGCGCCCGCAGAAGGCGTCCGCCCGCCAGCGGATGACCAGGGTCGACACGAAAGGGGGCCTGCGCCGTCAGCGGGGTCCGACGAGAGTTGCCTGGAGACTCACAGCGGCGGCGCCATGGTGTTCCGGGCGATGGAACCTTGTGGGTGGAGAATAGCGGACAAACAACGACCGAGATCTCGCGGGTTGAGGATTGCGGACGAGCATCAGCGGGAGGCCGGAGGGGTGCTTCATGTCAAGCGAGGACGCGCTGGGCGAGAGCATGGCTCCCTTGATAGAGAGTAATAGACCATCTGGCGCACGGAATCCTAGGACCAGGGAAATCTTGAAGCAGGTCACCTATGCCCCTGACGCCTTGACACCAGGAGCCTTGTTCCGTGGAGGCGACTCGCGGTTCGCTCCGGGGAAGTGGACTCGTCTCCATGGCCCTACAAGCACAGCGGCTTTCGGGATGGTTTTTTGCCGATGCAGTTGCTGTGCTTGGTGCCTGCTCTGTTCACCAGCAAGCCGCGTTGGGATGCTCCGCTAGTGACCCTGCCCTGAGCAGATCGCTGCATGGGTGCGGTTCGCGGCAAGAACCCGGCCCAGTGGTCCTGCCGAGGCCATGCATGGTTGGGCGGGCAACTGCCGGAACCCCTAGCTTCGAGCCCGGGTCGCTGGCCCACGGCTTACGAGTGCGAAGGCTCTGCCGCCATGTGGTCAGCATGCTATGGGCAATTCCGCGTTGCAGACGACTGGCTCCATGGCCGGCAGGGTGCGAAAGTTGCAGAGATGAGCACTGCGTAGAACATAGGTTTAGATTATCACAGGACTCGCTTTGAAATTGCGCTCGACGCCTTCAGGCCACGCTGCTGCAGTCGAGAGCGACCCCGTTAAATCGACCGTATGGATTTTACCGTATCTAACCACATCCGGTAACTACCCATTTGGGAGTGGCGGTGCCAGCCACAGCCAAAAATCGCCGGCGCCGACATCGCTCGCCCTCAGCCAGTAAGCAAGCCAGTCAAGCAACGACTGGCACCACCCACAACTGAAGCTATTCCCAGATACCGTTGCCCGTATGCCAGGGCGCGCCATGGCGACCCCCTTCTCCGATACCGAAACGGCCGTCGACGAAGCCTTCGATC
>MU270030.1:857135-917646 GCA_021432635.1 Thozetella sp. PMI_491
ACTTGCGTCTGGGTGTCCGATAGTATTGAAACTTTTTATAAGATATTCTGCTACGCTGAGGATTAGACCATCTCTTCCGGATTAAACTCTTGTCATCATTTTGCCTGGGTATGAGAGACTCCATCCTCCTATTTATGACCCACGCAAGAGGTTATCCAGGAATGCTGTATCGACGCCTTGCAACGCCCAGTCGTCTATGCCTACGATTAAACTCGAGTTATAGTACTGCTGCATTAAGACAGCGTCGTTAGAATTGGCGCTGGAGACATGGGCAGTGTATTCCTGGGGACGGGTGCTCTGAGGCGAGTTGCCCGTCAACATCTGCACATGAAGCAACTCAGGTGCTATCGCTGTCTCTTCCAGTCTCGGGTACGTTAGTGGCGTCAACCCAAATCGGGCACTGTTTTGCGGTGGTGTGTTCGAGTGCGTTCTAGCGTACTGTTCGAACCTGGTTTGGGCGTGTAGAGGAGATGGATCTCCTGGTGCCGAGTCCATCCCGCTAGACCCTTCGCGCGCGATCCTGATGGTACCGAAGTACGGGATGCAGATCTGCAAGACCTTGTCTTTTTCCCACCCTTCTTCCTGCTCCCTTTCCTCTTGCTGCAGCGTGCGATACGAGTCATGCACACTCTGTGCATTGTATTTCCCTCCTTCGGCAGCTTCCTCTTCGATACGCAGCAAACATCGCACAACTTGCACGCTCGCCTCGTTCATCGTATCTCCGTCGATTCCACATGCAAGAGTCATCGTCTCAACAACCCGCTCCAACATACCGCGGTTCAATAGGCGCTGATGTGGCATGATGTAGTTCCCTCTCTTGTGAAGATGGCTGTCAAGGTATGCCAGCAGCAAAGTCATGGCCGCCATGAGCGCGAAGAAGTCGAGGGTGCGGCAGCGAGTGGTGGCGGGATTCGATGTACGATACGCAGTGAAGCATGAGAGCATCTCCCTGCTCGCACCCATACAGGCTAACTTCGAGTGGTCGTATTTTCCTTCCGCGCTAAATCGCAGCAGGTACGGGAGGTGAAGCTGGTTGAGCAAATTGTAGTGAAACACCTGACTGCTTGTGCGCAATGCCTCCCAGAATATTTCTTCAGTGCCATGTTCTAAGCCCACGAAGTTCGGTGGCAGCCAGAAGTTCGAAGGCATAGACTGGGCGACTTTGAGCAGGTCCGCATCGATGGACTGAGTCGTTGCTAAGTCATCTTCGGATAAATCGCGGCCGTTGCGCTCCAAGATGCGGGCTGCGATGACAGCGTGAGCACGATCAAGCTTCCCAAGAGGCCCGTCACTAGTGAGGGCCGCTTCTGATCCTATGCTTTGGTCAAGTGTTCCTGGTGGAAGGCCCAGCAAGAGACAGAGATGACGGTCGTTGTACACAATCCGATACCAGAGGAACTGGGGATCAAGCTTATTGTCGGGATTAATGGTCTTGAACGGCCGACTGGAGGGTCGGTGGATACCCATGAGCTGAGCTACCAGCATCGCTCTTCTATATGCAAGCCATCCTCGCCTGAGATTTCCACTGTTGATTTGATAGAAACCCTCCATCATGAGGCACTCGAGACTCTCTATGGTTCCGTGCAGCTCCTCATTGGTAGTTACTAGGCTGATGGCAGTTTCGACCAACCGGTTCATTATCGCGCGAGGAGCTTCAGAAAGGCCTGCTCGGAGAGAACGACTGGTGCCACCTAAGCGTCCTATATTGTCATGGAAGCTTGGATGCTGAAGCACGGTGGCAAAAAGAAACATTTGCTTGGCGATAAGAACTGGGTGAGTTTCCGCACTGCATGCCGCAAAGGCAGTCGACGGCACATTGATTGGGCTTGGCTTCTCACGCATTAGCGTGGCGTGAGACTTCGTGTTGAGCAAATGAAAGTACATGGGATGGCCAACGATCGACTCGCGTATGACGTCGATATCCTGCGCGGAGGGAAAGGCCGCAAGCAGGGTGCGCGAGAGATCTCTCTGTTTTCCAAGTGCCGAGGCTCTAGGGCTATGGAGTCTTGCTAAACGATGATTGCTCATAGGATGCGAACGGTTCTGAGGTGATGCATTGCGGCCTCCTTCCTATAATAGATTGGTCGTTAGTGGATTAGCCCATCGAGAGCACAGCTTCCCACGCACCTCTAAAGGAGTGTGTTCTCCTCTTACAGGTGCCGGGTGCAAATCATCATAGTTGGAGGGAGCTGGCAGCCCGCTGTTCTGATGACGGCTGGCCGTCGACCTCCTCTCATCAAGGCCTGAAATGGCTACGTTTTCGCCCTGCTTAGCGAGGTTGGCCACCAGGGCGTCGACCTGCACGATTCTATCGCCGATCTCCCGTTCGTGGTCTCTCGTCGAAGACAGCTTCTCTGGCTGTTCCTGGCCAAGACAAGCCGACCCTCGTCTGTGGCAGTTCCTGCAAATCTTTTCCTCGGACGATGCGAAGGTGCATTTGACTTTTCGGCGCTTACATGCCCAACAGCTGCTGGTGCCTTTGCGTATCTTCCGAGGTCTGTCCGACAGCTCCAAATCTAGCACCAAAAAGCCGGCGTCCACGGACCCTAGTGAGGCAGAGGTGGCCATGGTGCATTTTCCAGCGCGATGTTAACTTAATGGTGATACTATGGCTGCTCCGAGTTGCTATATTGTCGAGAAGCTTTCGCCGTGGTTCGTTGCTGACGCCTCGGTTTAATCTGGCCCAATTCGGACCAGCTCCGCCGAGCCTCAGTCGAATGAGGCTTCATTGTATTTGTAAGCGGCCGATGGGGTGACACCTAGCTCCATCTCCGTTGCTCCTGTACATCGTTACCTTCGACGCCCAGCATCTGTCACAGCATGCCTTCTAAGGACGACTCACCCTTCCTGAAAGTCAGAGATTTCGTTGTTTGTATGTACCGAGTTACCTAAGGTACAGAGCCACCTTAGCCAATATGGCAACCAACCCAGTTTCGCATGTGGGCGCCCGCGGGCTTGGACTCATCGCCGAGGTTATTGTTGCCCGAGAACGAGCTCTTCCTATCCTCGAGCTACCCAACATGACTCTCTGCCCTGCTGAGAGGATTCTTGGCGCAGAATGCTCAATTTTCAAAACGGGGCATTCTAGAATGGACTCCAGGTATTGCATTAAATGCACACCTTATCAGTCCGACGCAACCTTTGTTGAGAACATATTGCGTCTCAGAGCCATGCCCACCTAGTTGAGCGAAAGAGGTCTTGACCCCGAGGACAGTATCTTCCGTGACAATACGTGCGCCTAGATGACGGCTCAACATGCGGGGAGTCTCTTAGCAGGCCGAGTTGAGAAACGGACATTCCGTCGCGAGCCGGATAGTATCGATGAGCTTTTCGGACTTATACCCCTTGCATGCATCTGCCCCTTTCCACTGAGGGCAGTGAGAGCAGACCATTATTCAGATCATCTCGATTCTAGGGCTGTGAAGATTCCGAGAAATGGCGTAGGTCACCTAATGTGTTGTTATTAGGCAGCTATAACGACAAATTTCCTCGGATTCGAGGGTCGAGTACCTTGGTTCGGGGCTGAGGATAACCATACGAGACTTCGGAACTTGAGAGGATGCGATAATCGATTGTGAGCCGACAAAATTTCTTATTATTAGCGCTCTTAGATTTCTACAACCCGCCTGTCCACATCCTGCCGTGCTCTCGGCTAGAGCCTCACATACGACCGGCACCGTGGGTCGAAGCTAAACGAGCCATGCAATGATATTTACTTACGTGCCATGTTAGCACATACGGTGTGAGATCTGGGTGCTGGGTCTGCCTGTTGGAACCTGGCTGCCGGATCTCGCCTGCCGGCAGTTTCTGGTTGACACTTACTGGGAACTTTTGATCATCGGTGGCTGAACTTGCCTTCCCTGTTGGAACTTTAGGTCATTGCTACCCCGAGCGCTTTTCTATTGGACCTTTGGGTCGACTGGGGGCCACATCACTTAGCTTACTGAACGAATCCTAGCAGTCATGTACATGCTTACCAAGGCGGCACGGTTATTCTATAACTAGCTGGCAAGCTTGTACTTTGATATGTCTATAAATACAGGAAATATGACCGTAGTCAATCAGGTAAACGAATGCAGGCACCATCTACAAGAGAAGGACGATTGTCCGTCACAGCACATTCGATGTATCAATTAGCCATCACTTCCTCCCGAATGCAGCAATTTGTAATTGGGTAAACAGTCTTAATCAAAGATCTGAGTCCAAGAGAATTGGGCTCAGGCTCATCTCTTCATCTTTCTATCAGGCTCTTTCCCTAATACCCTCCGTCAAAAGACTGAATGTAGCAACCATGTCTTGGGTCATATTATTCATCATCCTTGGGCTCGCCTATGCGGCTATGATGGCGTTTGACCACATCTGGGATAGGCTTGAGCGTGACGAGCCGCCTCGGGTATATTCCAGGTTCCCATTCCTGGGTCACTTCATCGGCCTTGTCTGGAATGGCGTGTCGTTCTTTAACAAGCTCAGGTTTGTTCCCCGGCGGTCAAACAAGCGGGTAGATTGGCAGGTCAACCAGCTAACGAGGTAGTGGGTAGAGAGAGATCACACCTCCCGATTCTCACCATCAGTGTTCTGGGTAGAAAGGTCTATGTCATCCACTCTCCGGCGCTGATCTCGCAGGTCCATCGCAAGCCAGATGTGTTGTCTAATAACGGCCCCTTCATGGAGACTGTGTTTGCAAGAATCATGGGCATTGATCCTGAAGGTATGGCCCTGATCAAGTCCAACGCTGAGCAGAGGGGGTCGTTGAGAAGAGAAATGCAAGAGATGGACCACTTCCTTCTTAACCCTGCCGAGGATTCTATGAAACAGGCGTATTGTAACACGATGTCTGAGATTGCTCAGGGGCTCAGCGGCATTGGGATATGTGGAAGCGTCAAGGTGGATCTCATGAAATGGCTACAGCGCATGCTCTTACGCTGCACGAGTATTGCTATGTACGGGCCCAACAATCCTTTCGAAAAAAAGCCAACTCTGCTTCAAGACTTCTGGTATATTTTTAGCCCATTATATAGTGGGTTTGTTTCATCTCTCAAGATATATTGCTAAACTTTGTCTAGGGACTACGAGGCTGGGTTGAAGTCGCTTACGCTCGACGTGTACCCGGAGATCACCGCCTTGGCGACAGTCAAGGCGCGCCAGAGAGTGGTGGACAACTTCAAGGAATTTTACGAGCACCCGGAATCGCAAAGAGTGGCATCCCTGGTCCAGAATCGCACCGCAGTCAGTCATCGCTTTGGCTGCAGCAAGGACCACGTTGCCCGCTTTGAACTCGGTTTACTCTCCGGCCTCCTCATGAACACCGTGCCCGCTCTGTTTTGGATACTCGGTTACATCACCGAAGACCGCCTACTCCTCTCACGTATTCTAGACGAGATCCCCTCGGTGATTGAGAAGACCGAGACTGGCGCGTTGACCATCAAAATCAGCGCCATAAAGTCTTGTTGTCCCATCCTAGACTCGGCCTACCAAGAAACGCTGCGCATCGCTGGTTCCAACATTAGCGCCATGGAAGTATTAGAGGATACAGTGCTGGGCGGCAAGTGGCTCCTCAAGAAGGGCGCCATGGTTCAGATTCCTGCTTTTGCGATCCATATGGACCCTGGCATCTGGGGTCCTGATGCAGCTGAGTTCGATGCGGAGAGATTTATTAAGAAGGAGACGAACCTATCGCACAGCAACTTCCAATCATTTGGTGGAGGCGCAACACTCTGCCCTGGGCGTCACCTTGCGCGGGCCGAGATCCTTGGTGTTACCGTTCTGATGCTGTTCATGTTCGACGTAGCTTTCTCCGACAAAACTCCAAAACTGCCGGCGAAGAACGTGAATAATCTCGGCGCGATTATGAAGCCAAAAACAAAACTCGAGCTAATATTGACAAGGAAATCTGGTATGGAGCATGTAAAGTGGGACTTTTCCCAAGTTCTGATCTAGGGGAGCATCGTTCCGTGGTGTTTGGGTCTACAATGGCAGAATCTACATGGCCGGGCCATCATGGAACTGGAACACAACTTGTAACTCTAATCTCAAGGCTTGCCGAAAATACATTGCGTGGCGTATGAAGCTTTCTCCTAGAATAATTGCATTATTCTTTTATACCGAGCAGCAGTATTCCGATTAAATCGCCAATCCCGATATACGTACTTACTCAGGCTGAAATGATCCGACGGTTCGTGGCCGGAGAATAAAGACGAAGTGCAAGTGATTGTGGGCTAGGGGTTAGGTCATCCTGGTGGCCCCTTCCCTCACCCTACATCAACAGTGCGTCCCTCACCATGGGGTGCGCATTTTATCTAACCTGAGGCAACTTGTTGGAAGTAAGTGCCCGAAGCCTCTTGCTCTCACAATTCATACGGGCATTGGATGCCTCAGGCGACTTCAGCAGCTAGCCCTCTAAATCGCCCATTGGACCTTTCATCTCTTCTCATATATTGACCTGCCTATGAGGGTAAGGTTACTGAGTTAAGTATACGGCGATCAATGCCGGCACTTATTGCGGCAAAGGACATGGAGCTTACGCGGCAACCGGGGATCGGCATTGTGATGCCACGGTACCCAATTTGAACACATCAAGGTTGGTTAAGCCACCAAACAATATTCACTGCCTGCAGCATTCGGGCAGAAAATAAACTGTCACTCTGTATCGTGATTTGGTTGTTATTATTGCTAGTATTCAGCCGCTCAGTTTCCCAAAGCCCTATATTTCTCAAGCCGGGTCCGTTATTCCCAGGGGCTACACCGAGGGCCCGACACTGCTACTTCAACCAAGACTAAGACCGCGAAAGACGCTGTCTCAAAGACTAGTAGTTAGCGGTCTTCGAACTGTGGGTCGAGAGACCGACACGGGAAATCCACCTTGGATCTCGCATTTAAAGGGCAGATGTGGTAAAACTTGAAGCTGCGCCACCGTAATGCGAACCAGTGACGAAACATTTGTAGAAATAGGACAAAATGACGAGTTGGGTAGTTTCAGCATCCGGTAATCCCTTGCATACCCCAGGTTTCCATCCAATTCAAGGCGCAGAGGATGCTGACGGATGCTCCAATGCCCAACACGAAGGGATCGACAGCTCTCCTTGACTTTGATCGCCAAATAAGTGGTGAATCTTCGTGGCTTAGACAATCATGAAGTATTTAAAATGCCTGACGAGAAAACTTTTAAAACAGAATCTGGCCAGACTATGCAGTCAATCTCAACAACTTCTCTATTAGCTATCCTTAGACGATCCAAGTCACTAATTACCTGTTTCAAATCCACTTCGAGGTTATAAGAAGGCACAAAATGGCTGGAGCCAAGAGCTTTATTCTCATTGCCATCATCCCGGCTCTGCTTAAGTCCAGCAATGCATGGTCTCTGACGCTATGGACTGCACCTGGATGCACTGGATCCACGGGCAACAATGGGGACACCTTCACCGGCAAGCCCTCCCCCCCCACCCCCCAGCGACTCTTATTCTAGAACGCCTTGAAGCATCTTAGGATGCTAATACAATAGTAAATACAGGTACCGAAACTCAGGTGTGCACAACTATTGGAGGGGCTGGCAACAGCCTCGCGGTTGTGCCGGACAGCTGTGCTGTGGAAATTTGGAACTCTGCTGGATGCCCCAGTGGGGCGAACATCACATTCGAAAAAGAGCCGAATGGCTGCGCAGATGTGACCATCAAGTCTTTCCAGGTTGTTTGCTAGTCACAGCCAGACTCTAGTCGTGACCTGAGCCTGCTGAGTACGAAGTCGAAGAGCTCCACAAGATGAGACAGCGAAACGTTGCTTAACACGTTGGAAATGCACGCTTCAACGACTCTGGCATCCATGAAACTCTGATTATCCTTGGAATACACGAATAATTCGCACCTAGGAGAAGTCTTTTGGGGTTTCTTGGAAGACTATGTCTTTGCTCGGCCCTGTTTGTTGTTCACTTCAATCGGTCCCTTAAAATGAGGATGTGGCGTTATTCTAGTCTCGCCAAGTGTTGCCTTGCTGCGAAGTAAATTAAACGAGCCGAGAAATTTGTAGGGTATTTTCGAATCTATTCGGCAATGCTGAGGTTTCGTCTGCTTGCGCTTGGACGAGAACACTGGCTATCAATCGTACGATATTGTCGCACGAGATGGTGCGGATTGGGTGGGTAACAGGATCATACTACTTCCAAAGCTCAGTAAAACGGAAATCAAAGCCGGGTCAAATAGGTGGGACAAGGACAGAAGAGAGTTGGCGCTGCTGGAATACCGATGCCCCTCATGGGCCTCCAGGGATGATCGTGGATGAAGTGTTAAGGGGTTGCTAGCGTTGGACCCATAAGGACATACGTAAAACTATGTTTTGGTTCTATGTAGCATCTCCGAAGTGCTACCCAAATCATTCGATCTCAAAATGGCATGATAATTGGTTTAAAATGCCATTCCGGCATGCAGGGGAAGAGAAGCTAATATCTACAGCTAGTCTCTATTATTTGCGTCCTGGACAGATATATTAGCATTGGATCATCGGATACAACTTCTGTGGCCGCTTGAGAATCTTCTTTAATCTCTGGTATATTGAGCTTTCACGACGAGAAGCTGCGATACAGTATTACGCGACCTGCTTGTTCAACGATATGACGCAGAATATTTACGATGACGCTGAATTTCTCGATGCTTACCGTGCGCTTAAGGAGAGCGGGACGAAAGACGGGCTCATAGGTGGCTCCATAAGCGGCGAGAAACTTAGTCGAACTCTTCCTTCTGTTGCTGGCCTGGATATTCTTGATCTAGGATGTGGCGATGGCTGGTTTAGCACATGGGCACTACACAAGGGTGCCGCCTCAACACATGGTATCGACATCTCTACGTCTCAGCTTGCACTCGCTCGAGAGGCAACCAGCTGCCTAGATGCTGGCAACAAGGCTACGTGGGCGCGTGGCGACCTTGACACCATTGTGCTACCGGAAAGCGCATACGATCTTGTCTTCTCCTCGCTCGCTCTGCATTACACTAGGAAACCCAAGGCTCTCTTCGCCAAGATCGCCAGGTCACTCAGGCCGGGAGGGAATCTATATTTCACGGTAGAACACCCGATATTTACTGCTTCGCCTCGGCGTACTGCGTGCGACGGCAACGGGGAGTGTCAAGTACATTGGCCAGTGGCCAATTATTTCGATGAAGGGGACCGCCTGCATTTCTGGCTAGGCAAGGACGTCGAAAAGTCACACTTTACTTTGGAGACATATATGGAAGGTCTTCTGGCGGCTGGTTTGACTTTGGTTCATTTCCACGAGTGGACACGACCCAACAACGGGGAGTTTAGGGGCCAGAAATGGTGGATGTCCACAGACATGGGCCCTTCCTACTTGATGATCGGTGTACAAAAGGGGGGTGTTTGAGGTCGAAGAGTACGAGTTTGTACGATAATGAGCCGAGAAATTTAAATGCGGAATTTGTGTTATACTCGGTATGTACCTTGACTCCGCGTCCTTTGTTTAAGATAGCCACTTGCAGGCCTCTCGATTCAAAAGAGAATCCTTTGTCAGAGGCAATCAAGATAATTGGTTTGTTTACTAGACAGTCCATTGTATGGGGACAATAGCTTTATGATTGTCAGCTAAGTTCTATTGTTGGCATAAAAAGTATATCAACGACCCGCGGACTTTCGAATCGAGATACTTTAGCACAGCCTAGCAAAGATCTGATCTCGAGCGAAATCCAGAATTCATTGCACAATCGATATACCAAGCAGATTCACTGATTCTAAACGTGAAAACTTCGGTGCTCGGTCTCTCGAAATGGATTCTGCCCAGCTCCCAGAAGCTGCGCGGCTCGAAGCGGATCAGAAAGCTCATGGCCAATACGTTGAACTCCTCATACTTCTGATCTTCCTGACGATCTTCCCTTTTGGCTGGTTATTTCTCAAGCCATATTTGATTATATATGGAGGCACCGAACTCATCTTTCTCTGCTATTTCCTTGAATATGCCCTCGCATGCGGCCTTATCGTGGTATGCTCCTTCCTCCTTTATGTGGTAGCGGACCAGCTGTTTGGGAAGGAAATTACAATGGATTAGTATCTGGACTTGGATATTTCCGCTTCATTTCATCTCGAGATGAGGATACTCCAATCAATGGAGTTGGTGGAAACACGACCATGCTGACCACCTTTCTGGGGAACAACAAGCGTGCCAGGCGACATGGTGCTGAGGATCCTGGCCTAGGTAGTAGAGACCAAGGAGAGCCTTGGGGATATCAAAATCAACGACTCTGCTTGTAGGACCGCTATGAAAACTGCTAGCCTCTAGACTCTGTTGCCGCTGCAGAGTAGAATCCTGGGTCCGAATAGGATCTGAGCTTACACTAATTAAACATGACCCTTCATTGATATCGCTCCGGGCCAAACGGTGCACTTTGCGTCACTATTCCAATGGCCCAAGGCGGTCTGGAGTAGAAGTCCTGCCAGCTGCCTGTATCTGGGCAGAGCTTGGCATAGGTTTCCCAGTAATCAGCCAACTGCATATACACCCACCCGACGTCGTAATTCGTGCACCCTCCAATGGCATACTCTGCGCCATCCGGCTCGATGTCCGACTCGATGTCCGATGGATCCCAGTCTTTCTGGACAAGTATCACCGTTGGATCGCTCCATTTGAAGCTGTCAAGACAGTGTTGGTTAAGATAGATGCAGTAGCCGAATCGTGGGGACAGCTCTACCGACACCTCACCATTTCCACGGTGGCCTCAGTAGAAGGGCTCCGATTTTTATCCATTAGGTGCCATTCGACCAACCGCCTCTAGAGCTGAGCAGGATCAACCAAAACCGCCATCTCACATTTCTCCCAAGCCGCCCAATTCAGAAGCTCTTGTCGAACCTAGGCCTTTATCGCGCCCGTAGCAAAATCTATCTAGTGGTCGGTAATAACAGTCGTGGTATACAAATCCATCAGCTCGGGTTACCCCCTTAGATGTGCCGATTCCGATATATCAGCCCAATATAAAGACGAATCTCGTCATTAAAGGTTTCCTCTTTCGTGGGTGGGCCGGTGCTGCTGCTGCTTTAACCTGTGCTTGGGTGTGCTTGGGTGTACTCGGGGTATGCCTGGGGTGTGCTTGAGGTGTGCTTGGGTGTGCTAGATGTGTTGACTGTGACGCAGTTGGGAACCCTATTTTGCCACCGTGATTGATGTGCTATAAAACTAAATATGGAACAGGCTGTAATGGTGCGCCATACCATCACGCCATGCGGGGCAAAAGATCAAGCCTTGAACGCAATGGTGCGGCCAAGTGGTGCCCCAACTAGCTTATATAACTGCACCGTGCCTTGTTCATGTTGCAGTTATCCAGGAATGCCCCATCCTTGTAGATGACTTCACCATGTTTCGAGGATAATTTCATTCTGCGCCTTGCCTCAGCTAAGCTCGGACGGGCTGTTGACAAAATTGGCAAGCACAGTCTGAACAGCAAAGAACGCTTCCTTCGGCTGATAGTTCTCGTCGAACATCAATGGCTTCGCGCCTTCAATCCACGTGTAGGCGTGCTTGTCAGTGAACCCCCAGAAGCTGATATCGGTAATGCCTGCCTCCAAGATCTCCTTCATGACTGATCCGTAAATCTCCGTTACCAGCGTATTATTGAGCGAGTGGACGTCCATCTCGGCAACCGAGACCTCGAGTCCCAGCCCTTTGTAGGCATTGAATATCTCCCTGATCGCACCCTGCGGGGGCGCCACCTCCGTAATGTGCATCTGCAGGGCGACACCATCTATGGGGACGCCTTGCATCACGAGGCCGGCGACGAGGTCATACAGCTCTTGGCGCTTACCTGGCAATGACTCGACGAGATTCTCATTGATGAAGAGCCTGGCCTTTGGATCGGCGGCGCGGGCGGCGCGGAAGGCATCGGCAATGTAGCCAGGCCCAAGCACCTTGAAAAAGAGGACGTCAGGGTCGAGACCGCCGCCCATAGTGATGAGGGCTTCTGTGACGACATCCCAGCGGTCTAGCTTGCCACGATAACGGTGCATGACAGCGTTAAAGTGGTTGGCCATGGCTGTGCGGAAGGCATGCGGCTCGGTGATATTGTTCAGATAATCCGGGTTGCAGCATTTTGAGATGAGACCGTGACCCTTGACCATCATCCCGTTCGCTTGTGCAAATGTGACGAGGCGGTCAATGGTCTGCCAGTTGTATTGTCCAACAGCGGGGTTAATGAAGGACCATTTCAGTTCATTTTCAGGTGAAAGGCTGTTGAACTGCTGGCGGAGGACAGACGCAAATTGGGGTTCATCGAGGTAAGATGGATTAATTGCCCCAGAGCCAATGAGTATGCCCTTCTTGGCGGCTTCCACCCTCAGCGGCGTCGACCCATCGTAGACAGCGGCGTCGACTACATTGGTGGCGGCCGAGAGCGCAATGTAGACGGTCTTGATAACGATAAATTTCATGATGAAGACTGGTGTATTGTTAATGTCTTTCTCAAGGACGGTGAGTGCCGCTTGTGGTGAAGGTTTTCTTCAGCATGGTGCCGGTAGCCATGATATAAGTCTTGTTCCAGAAGCATCAATGGCGCTGTATTGGATGATTCTGACAAACTTTTCAAGTGAAAGCAAACCGGTGCCACGCTATCGGGAATCCCATACGAGGGAGGATTCAAGGACCTTGACAGCTATGCCCAATGAATGCAGAATACCTATAAGTCGTCAAAGAACGAAGTACGAGGGAGCGAAGTGGCACACGATAAGCGAGCAATGGACACCATGACTTTGCCGAATCCGAATTGCGTAGTTAAAGGTACGGGCGTCCGGGTATTGTGGGGCTATCATGTGCAAACGCGTAAGTCTGCCGAGCCTCGATGACACGCCTTCAGCTCAGGGTGGGCGATTTCTGTCATTCACTGAGTGGCCGCCACAAGCTTGGAAATGCGGCGCGATGTGCGGGAGAAAGGCAGGGAATGTGCAGCTCGGAAACCTCTGCGCGTCTTTCCGCTGTCCAGGGGCACGCGTACTTCAGGGTTATACTGAAGTACGCCAGGCCTGATGTAGCAAGCACATACGAATACCACGTTCTAGCTCGAGTCTAACACCTACTCAGATGAAGAGAAGCAGCCTGGCAAGCCCACGACACTGCCATTCTGAGCTTGAGAGGGAACAATAGGCCGTCGGTGAATTAGCGGTCCCAAACAAAAGCATGCAACCAAAACGGGAAGCTAGCACCGGGAAATGCGAGCGTGTCATCGCTCTTTGGGTGGTGACTTTGAACTCCGCGTCAAAGGATACGAGCGATACACGGAGTTCAAATACGGTGGCTAAGGTGGTGCTGTTATTTGGGGCTTAGCAATGAGAAGTGAGATGCTGGCCACGCTGTCAGGCACGGTGGATTCAATAGCAGTAGGTTCCTCACCCTCCACTCCACATCAAGCTATCTCAGAGGAGTGCCTTCCCTCGGCGTCTCTGTATTCTATTGCAAGGACGAAGTAACTTGCCCACTTGCCGGCGGTCTAGATACCTGCCGAAAAGAGATCTTCCTCCAGCTCAAATTTCTTCTCCATAATGTGGGCTTTGGGATCCGCGCTCCGGGAAACAATGACCTTGGAACGACCTTTCTCGGCATGCCAAGCTTCTTTCCATTCGTTCCAGTACGACAAGGCATACTTGTCCAGCTTGATGCTCACCAACGCTGTCTTGACCTTATCCACACCTTGGTAAAGCCTTTGAGCTCCTTGCACGGCCTTGGGGCCTTGCAGTCCACATCTGAGACGTAGATCTGGGTGACCTCGTGTTCATCTCTGTCGCCCGTGTTGGTAATATTGACCGACACCTCGAACGACGAGTCGCCTTGCCTTCCGAGGGTAACTTTGTCGGGGACTGTCAAGTTTGAGTACGAAAAGCTTGTGTACGATAGCCCATGCCCAAAGTAGCATAACTCAGAGCTATGGCTTGTCCGCCCTAAGATAGGCCGAAGTCGTGGCTGTGATTAAGTTTTGTTCCAGAGGCTAAATTAGCTAGCTAGAAATGGTGCCACTGACCTATGATGGGAACGAGGGGGGAACGAGGTGGGAACGAAGGGGAATCGAGGGGAGAACGAGGGGAGAACGAGGGGGAACGAGGCGGAGCAATAAGGTACGAGGTAAGAGCAGAATCAGGAACAAGGTAAGATTGAGATGCGACCAGGTAGTAGAGGGTGGAGGAGCCCCGACAAATGATTTGGCAGGGCCGAGAATGAGATTTGATGTCGAAACTACACTGCTTTCTATCGGGAGCTTACAAATTCCGAATCTCTATCCGTCGCTACAGTTCCGCGTATAGCTACCCACATGGTCTGCATCGTGAGAACTAAGCGAGCAAGGCTGTGTCATTGGTGCGGGCCGGGTATGTTAGGATGTTATTTTTGCGTCGTAATCATCTGAATGAGAATCAATGCAAACAACATATTCAAAAGGAGAGGGCAAAGCAGAACAATGCACGCAGCTGCTGATGTTGTCATTGGCATTACAGAGCCGTTTCTATAGATTTCCCGTCACTGGTCTTTCATTCGTTGCCTAGCGGCTTGTCTCTCTTCGCCTCATTCGTTCAAGGCTTTCCTCAGTACCTTCACAGACATCTCAACCAACACCAAAGACTCCATCAAATGGACCTCACCTGGCGTGATGCCCCAGCTGCTGACACCGTCGCGGATGCTAATCCGTTTAGACTATACCACTACAATCCGACCATTCCTGGAGCAGTCATTTTCGCGTTGCTATTCCTGTCGACCACTCTTCTCCACTTCTGGCAGCTGTTCAGAAATCGGTGCTGGTTCATGCTTCCGTTAGCTACTGGCGGCATCTGTGAGTCCTGGCAGGGTATTGCCTTCATAGTCTCGCCAGATGTCGCGTATGATCAGATCAACCCAGACGAATGCTGATAGGAGACTATGTGACAGTGGAAATGATGGGATACGCGGCCCGCGCCAAATCTGGCACTGAGAGCCCTGATTGGACACTGGGTCCATATATCGTGCAAGCCATCTTGTTGCTTGTGGCACCCGCGCTCTTCGCCGCTACTATATACATGGAGCTCGGGCGCATCATCACCGTAGTCGACGGCGAAAGCCACACCCTGATACGGAAGCAGTGGATGACGAAGCTCTTTGTCACTGGGGACATTCTGTCGTTTGTCTTACAAGCTGGGGGTAAGTAACCGAGCTCGCCACTGTGAGCACTGGAGCTGGCATAGTAACTGGCTGGGAGCGTTCTTCAACTAAGAGTCTGAAAAATAGGTGGCGGTTACCAGGCTGCTGGAAGCCTCGAAGCCTTGAATAGCGGCGCCAAAGTCATTATTGCTGGTCTCTTCGTTCAGCTCATCTGCTTCGGATGCTTCATCGTTATAGCCGTTGCCTTTCATCTGGCAGTTAACAGGACACCTACGGTACGCTCTAGGAGCACTATCAACTGGAAAAGACACATGAGAGCTCTGTATCTGGGAAGCTTCCTCATCATGGTTCGTTCCGTCTTCCGGGCTGTCGAGTACCTTCAGGGATTCAATGGCTACCTTCTCAGCCATGAAGCATATCTCTACATCTTTGATGCGGTCCTTATGTTCTTCGCTATGGCATGGTTTAACCATGTCCATCCGGCCGAAATCTCGCGTGTCCTTCGGGGCGGCGAGGATAACCAATCATGGAATTTGGGCTCGATACCACAATATTACCGTGAACAATTGTAACACACGGCTCGACGCATCAATTGGAGACGTCTATCAATCAGGTTCATAGAAAAACAAAGCCAAGACCAACGCGCGGCGAAATAGGACGCCGCGGACTGGCTGGCTACCACAAAAGAAAAAATCAACTCATGCTGGCATGTAAAGTAGGATGGGAAATGGCGGTGGCTATGTAATCAACCGAGAAAAGAGAGCACCGATCTTCCGATCAATGTCAGTCCCGTTGTTACTTGAGCTTGCTTAACTTCGGCAGTAGAATCAGCCCCCCTGTGACGGCACAAGATGTATGACTTAAGTTTTGGAGCGATTGTTGCTCTAAGGGAAGCTGCAGAACTGCCGGTTATTGATTGTGGTATCCGAGCCTGCCATCCTGCAATGGCCATAGGCGTGCTGCATGCTTCTCCGAGCTCGGTTGTTCGGGATGGAATGCGAGATCTGAAGCTCGCGGGATACGTATCTAGGGGACTTCGTATTGGCGTCGTTCTATGTCATTGTCCTGATTCTACTGGGAGACTTTACCTGCTGAGTCGAAGACCAGCCCTCTATCACTATCTGATTGTCATAAGTACTGGAACAATGGTTCAAACTGAGGCTATACATGCTCAGAGGATGTTATCTATCATCAAACATATGGAAGCAGAGTCAATCGGATAAATTATGCCGAGAGTGATGGAAGTGGCAGGGAATGGTGAAGGTATCCTACAGGATAGTCCCATCATTTTCTTATCGCATATGATGTAGTGAATGGTCATCGATGGCATCGATGGAGATGGCTGTACCCTCAATCGAGGCCAACGACGGCAGTGGCTGGGAGAATCCATGGTTTCCAGTAGCTGCCTAGAATGTCGTCAACCACCTCAACGATCTCTCGGCCCCAGCCTTGCAGGAACCAGTGCTCATCCAGCATGTGGAAGAATGCGCCAAAATACGCAAAGAGGACAAGCGCCGGTGCCTGCCGTTGATGAAGCAGCGTGAAGTATTGTTCGGGCGCAAAATGTATAAATGCGAGTGGTCCAGCCCAGGCACGGTTAGAGCCCCACTGCTGCAGTGTGTGGGGGTCCATCGTGTGGAATTGCACAATATACATCCGGCATTTTCTTAGGATGTGCAGTGCTTCTTCATAGACCTCTCCATGACTGCTGTCCTTCCACACACCCCGTACGCGCCGCAAGTCTTCGTCCATCGGATCCGCAATGGCACTAGTTGGGTTTAACTCAGCCCAATTCCCTAGGTCGATCACGGGCTTCATCCGTCCGTTACGCAGGGAATCATAATGCGGAGCCAGCACGGCATCGACGCCACGGACCATTGGTATCCACTCGACACCGAGCAGCCGGTCCTTATGAGAGTACCGCTGAGCTCGCTCTGCTGGCCCAGCAAGCTGTTTCGAAATAGCAAAGGTGTAGAGGATGTTGAGAATAGACCATGAAAATACAGCCTCGCATTTGTCCCTGGTGAAGTGCTCGACCACGTCGTGAAACCCTGTGAGTGACTTTTCATGATGCATTGTCGCTTCCAAGACATGGGGGCTGTCTTGTTTGTTGTTCATGTATGCTAGATGTAAGGCAGTCAAGGCGAGGATGGCATGCACCACAAAATGATGCTCAAAGCCGACTTGTGGAAATGTAACCTGCCACAGGATGTCGATGTTGGGTGTGTTGAAGATGGTGGAACTCGTAGACACCGTCCAGTGATGCAGCAACGCCAAGTCTCGAATGCTAAAATTAGGCAAAGGCTGCCCGTGTGCATGCGAAGCACCCGAGGTCGAACTTGGCGTAGGAGGAATGGCTAGAGTGTGGCCGGTCTGATCCCGTTCGCCTTCGACGACGCCCAAATCGTTGCTAGCCCGAGTCCTAGTCAGTGATTCAGGCTCGGAGGGGTTGTCTGCCGCATCTGGAGAAGCAGGGGCCCTAGAGTTCACGCAGTTGGTAGGCCTGATGAGCTTGGAGCCAGCGGGATATTGGCAAGACTCGTCGCGGCGAACGCAGGATTGACATCGCGGACGTTGCTCGCCGCACTAACCATAGACAATCACGTCAGCCGCAAGCAGGCACAACGGCTGGGGCAAGGCAATACTTTGACTCGGCGGTCCCTGCAATTAAGGCATCCGGTTCGTGACTTTTGGTGCGGGCGTCTTGTCCTGGCTGGTAATCCTCCTTTGGGCACCTCTGAGGAAGGCATGTGGGCGTACAATGATTACAGTGGGAACGCGAGGACGCAGATGCTGGCGAGTGGCGACATTGGCGCGGGAACGAGGTTGCGGGACCGATGACGGCTGAGAACGAGCTGGGAGCGAGAATCAACCTCACCATGTACGCGAGTCATGGGCCTTAGTAACGCCGCGTCCCACTGTGGCGCCTGAGGCTTGCCGAGTCTCGTACCTCGTTTGTCGTTTTGCTCGAAACAGCCTTCAGCCACAGGAATCACATAACTGTTACGCTCAGCACATGTCGGTGTGATTTAAGTTGAACTTCGGCAAAAGATCCACAACCTCAGCGAGTCATGAAGCATGACGCCGGAGCACGAGATATTATGCCCTTCATCATATCCAACCAAACCATGGCTTGTCACTCAACCCTTGCATGGCTACCCCATGCGGTCACGTCTGACAAGCCCAACAGCATAGCCCGCGTCGCATAATTGAACCAGAGAGGGGTTCCGGGCGTAAAAAAGGAAAATTATAGCAATGCTTAGTAGGCCTCAAGTGCCTCGGCGAGTCCACCCTCGTGCACCACTGGGCATTCGCTCAAGGCAAATTCCAAAGCATTTACCAAAGACTAGAAGTGCCAAAGCCTGTGGTATTCGGTGCGATGCCCCAGGTTTACTCCAGCCCCCGATTAAGTAGCTCGCGACTGCTTCTAAGGTTCGAGCCTCTCGGCCCAACAAGATACCAACGAGGCATACAGACATGTCTCGAGAGAATTCAGCCGCCAAATGACTTTATATCGTACTAAACGGCCTTCCTTTAACAAGTAATGGTATTGCGCTGAAGAATATACGATCATCTCCATATAGACCAGCATGCGAAGACATCTGAAAAGGGATTCAATCACTGTCAATGACTTTGACCAAGTCGCGAGCAAGCTAAGAACATTGGTCAGCGGCACAGGACCGAGAAGTAGTCTTTATCAATGCCGAGGCCAGCTCGGGATCCAAGTATCCACGGCAATGTACTTGGTTTTGCCTGTCTACTACCAAAATACTTGGATCTATACACAGTAGCGGCATGGGCTAGTATTAACAAGCAGCTTTCGCTTTTGCTCTCCTGAGGTAGTCAAGAACCAAGAGACATTGCTCTCCCAAATTCGACTCTACTATCTTCATAAGTACATCTTATAGTGTAGCAGAAATACCGGCCAACACACCTCCTCAGGACTAACCCTTCTTTCCTGCCGCCAGCGCTTCAAGATTGGTCCAAAGGCCATTTATATCCAGCCCGGTCGCCTGGCCGCTCTCGACCATATAGCGGCCCTCTTGGAACCGTGCGTCCGTGATTTGTTTCTTAATCCGACTGTGCAGTGCCGATCGGACAGACTTGCTGATGCCTGCGCTGGTGTAAGCTAGCAACCCAAACATGCCGGCGCCAGTCTTTGTAGTTAGTCCAACGACACCTTTTCCGACACCCTTGAGTGCTCCCACCGCGCCCTCTTTTGCCGCACCTCTGTATGGCTGAACCACAAGGTCGCTGAGGCCATCCCAGAAGCCCCATGCAAAATTCTTGCCAGCGACAGTAGCTCCGCTGCGAATGCCGTTGACCTTCCCATGGTCGCGCACTTCATCGCCGTAGTGGCTTGGGATGGACCGGAGACCCTCTGTTATTGCCACGGGTATGTCAACCATCATTCCCTTGAGCGCTGTCGGCGCGAAGCCGCCAATACTCTTGGCTGATGCGCCAATCATCCTCCTGGTGAGGGCCGACTGTTCTTTTTTGCCGGTAGTGGCCCCAGAAGTTGAGGCCATAGATGACTTGTCATCTCTTTCCTGGAGCTTCTCCTCGTGCTGTCTTTTTTGCATAGCCCGCTTCCTGTCGTCGCGATACTCGTCCATGGGGCGCGTCACGATTCCAGTGACGGACGTGGCAAGGTCGACGGCCGTCGACATGACCGCAGATGCGCCCCCAGAGACAGGATCCCAACGACTTGTTTCTATGGAAAACGGTTTGGTTTCGTACCTAAGAAATTGGTCAGTAAGCCTGGCCCTGATATGAGGAGCGGACGAGGTGGGATAACGAACACTGTCAAGTGCTTCGCCTGGATGAGACCCTTGTCAAGCAACGACTGCGCCGCAATCTTGGACAGCTTGACAGGACACTTGCCGCCCTTGTACAGCCAAGCAGCAGGTTGGTCAGCTAGAAGATCGCAGCGAATTGAACCTAGCGGTAGGCAGCGGTGGAACGATTCAACGGCAGCTTGAACGCCGTCCTCTCGCGACATGCGCTCCGCAATCAAAGAGGCAGCTTCGCGTGATTGCGGGGATAGACAGAAGTGGATGGCTTCGGCCAACTTGGTAACTGTCAGCTCGCGGTGAGGTATTGGCTGCGGTCCTGCTCCCGCGTTGGCTATCATTTGACCCCAAAATGGCTGACTGGTGAAAATGCGCGTGAATTAGCTAGCCGTAACCATAGCATTCTAGAGCATGCAATTAAAACTTACTCGCCAAAGAATGGTACAATCGTAGTGGGCTTCCCGAACCGCAGGCCGCAGGCAGTTGTACCGGCACCTCCGTGGTGAACGACGGCGGCGACATGTTGAAAGAGCCATTCATGGGGGCAGTCGCCGATGAAATGTATGTCGTCGCTGGGTGAACCCTGTAACCCGGACCAGCCCTCGGACACGATTGCTCGGACTCCGGCAGCCTGCACTGCTTGCACGACTACGTCCATCATGGCATGTGGGTTTTCCATGACAATACTGCCGAATCCAATGTATACTGGAGGCGGTCCAGCTGTTAGAAATTGTCGTAGCTCTGCCGAAGGTTCGTAGTCAGGGGCATCTCTGAAGAAGAAGCCGCAAACATCTGTACTAGGTCCCTTTCTCAGTCAAGCTGCTTTGGGCTGGCCAATTCGTCTGTAAGTGCGCTGAGGAGATCGTACCAATGTATGCGGGCCAGTCTGCTGGCTTGGCAATAAGGGCAGGCGACCAGCAATATGTAAACGGCACCTTGAGAGTTTGCGCCAGGATAGGGCCGTCAAACATTGCCACCTCGTCCAGTTCGATTGACTTGCGCCATTTATTGATGACATCCCCTAGCCTATGAGCAGCAACAGTTAGTCAAGGTCTGGATGACAGTTTTGCGACGAAGGAGAACGGAACAACCTACCCTTGCCAGGTGAGCCAATCGACAATGAGATATGACAGCTGGTTAGCCAAAGAGCGATCGCTTCGTGCGTTCTTGATGTTGGCAAGAGGATGGGGAAATGAAGCCGTGGGGGACCAGGGCATGGTGAACATAAGATGCACTGGGATACTGAGCGCTTCGGCGCAATGGATGTGTGCAAAGCTTGGCGGATTGGCAATGATGGCGTCTGCAATGAATGGCTTGCCTGTCATCGGGTCTGGCAGCACACAAGAGGACCAGCAGCCTTCCAGCATCTCCCGCACCATCCAGCGTTTGCGCTCAATATCGCCTGCTTGCAGGCTCTTCATGCTGGGGATGAGTCCTGGATTCTTGACCATGTAGGCCATGAGCTCGGCCGGATCGCCGCCGATGGAGAAAAACTCGAGATTCGCGTCGTGAACAAACTTTTCGAATACCGCATGTGTGGCCAGGCGCACGCGGTGTCCATAGCGTGCCAGCACGCTGCCCAAGGCGACAAATGGTTGAACGTCGCCTCGACTTCCCACAACATGTATGACGAGGTTGAGCTTGGGTGTTGTTGCTGCGATTCCTTCGATAGACTGCACATAGTCTGGAGGCGGGGTAGTGGCAGTTATATGGGGAATGCGCTTCGGATGCAGCACAGATAGAGTACGAACCAATTTTGAGTCGAAATCGACGTCAACACGGCCGTCATCTGCAGCAGGCGAATGAGCATCCAGTTCAATGGACTGGCGGCTGTTGTTTGTTGTTACATTCCGCGCTCGCACAACGTACCTTTCAAGATGACACTTTCCGGGGCGTAACCGTCAAAGCCGTTGAATGGAGGAAAGGAGTCGGCTACCGGCGCCAAGTCTTCCGCCCACTCGCCCGCGATCGCTTTCTCAGGGGAGGACGTCATTGGTTTATGAAAATGCCAAGCGAATTAATAGATTTGCCCCTGGTACCAAGACAATTCGTCGATCAGATTTGTTACTCGGCTTTATCGACATTCAAGGCCATTGAGATACACAGGTATTTTAAGCTTGCTGAGTTGGGAGGAAAGGGCGAGACCAAGGCTGCACAAAGCTGAGGCAAGCCGACGTGGCAGAGGTTCTGGCGACAAACGCCACCGGGTCGTTGAGTATGGTGGTTTCTAGATTCTGAGTCCTGAATCATGTCGCACTGGCTCGCTCTTCGTACCTCGTTTAATAAGCTTTACGGCATTATGCCCCACTTTGACTGGACGGCTCCGTAGATCAAGAGTAGCGAGGCTCAGGACACCTGAGCAACTTTGATGAGGGATACGCGTCTCGCACAATTTCAACAGTCAATGCGCAGAGATCTGACGCAGACTGTAACTATAGGCGGAGAGCGTTCTCGAGCTGTCCGGAGATCGATGCCAATGCCGACAATTGGAAGAACCTCTTTCCTCGGTGGGGTGCAACCGCATGTTAGAGATATTATGGACGACTCCGCCGTTTTGTCCAGCTGCGTGCAATGCTGCAAGCCATCGTAACAGCACTTTTGGGAGCGTTCTTGATGCCTTTCTTCGGAGCCAGCTTCTTACGCCTTCTAGCTCGACACAAAATGGATTGTAATAGCATCGACGCCCTGGGCAATATGAGTGGTTCGGGGCAGACGGAAAGGAAATCTCGTATGTGGTACTTTGCGAAGCCGCCTCATTCCTGGGCCGGACCACGATGGCTCGCAAAGCCATCCATGGTCACACAGTTGCAGAGATTTGGCAACAACGGCCAACTCGTCGAGACTATCAACATGTCGGCGGTCGGATGCTTTGCTTCGCTCTTCCTCGGACAGTTCCGAAGGTGCCCTGCACACGGCGGCCAGAGCCCTCGATTTCTGTGGACAACCGACGACTTCACCAGCTCCGAGAATGCAGACATTAAGACAGAATCTTCGTCACAAGTCATAATGGGGTTGGCGGTCAAAACGACAGCCCGCACCTACAGCCACGATTTTGAGTGGAGGTTCTGCGGAGCAAACATGTGTGTCACCATGACCCGGAGCATGAATGGAACACACGACATATTCATCGGCTCGGTATTGGCGGCAAGGTGGAAACCCAGGAGAGAGCGCGAGGTATGTGTATTGAGGTTGGACCAGTTCTGAAGCATAGAGGAGAACCTGATGCCTGCCAGTTGATCCAGAGCCTTGAGCTTTATCTTGTGAGGGATTTGTCAGTTATCGCTCAAGTTAATAGGGCCGGCTTGACACTTTCACGCGGTTTCGATGGCCTAACGAGCAATCCTCATCGACCAGACAACGATGGAGTGCTCCAGGAGCCAGATGAGGTGGCAGACTCTACAGTGGCAGAGCTAGTCACGATTAGCACGGGATCATGGTTGGCGCATGAGTACTTCAGATCCTCGGCGTAAGCATTACGGTATGCTCTAAACCGCTGTATGTCACCACAATACATGTTGTAAGCGTGCGACAATTGGCACTCGAGGCATTGCAATGTTTCCTACAGGTCTACAGTACTATACATGGGGCCACGTCACCTTATTGCTGCTTGATTAGACGTTCTGCGGGAGGTGCTCTACTAGCAGGTTGATAGTAGTTGGTCACATATGAGTATCTAGCGGTGGAAGGCGGCTGGGTACAAATTGCATCTTCCGGCACTGTTACACAATGGGCGATTAAGAATATCTTTTTGGTACGAAATCCTTCTGAGCAGCAAGCCACGTGACATTGTTGGGAGTTCTTCTGATAAGCGCCGTAGAACCCAGAAAGCAGGCGGATGGCGACTTCACTTTGCTGTGTTTCGCCGCGTTTCATCGTGTTGAGTGCAGCGAATTGGAGTGTCAGTTAGACTCTGCAGGAGGGACTAGTGGGAAGGCTTCCAGCGAACGGGGCCGCGTGGCGGCTAAACGAGCGCGGTTCGTTAAATAAAAAGTTGAACGAGATACGATGTCTGAAGGATCCTTGCGCTGCCCCACCTGCCCGCGCCGGCTCTCTGCCCACGGAAGTTAGTCGTTGTGGCAAGCTTTCTGTTGCTGTTGATGGTATGTTTAAGATGCAAGCAATTTCCTAGTTCCTCAAAAGGATATCTTCCTGGTCGTAGCTTGTTCTCTCTAATCGATCACAAATTCCTACAACCAACACACCTCCATCTCTGTTGGTTCGCATCGCTCGACTGATGGCATTCGAAAATTATCACCCTTCGCTGGATGACCCAAATGTGTGGGTGCCGTACAGGTACTATCCTAGTGTCCCGGCAGCATCAGTCTTTGTTGCGCTCTTCGCCTTGGTAACGCTGTACCATTGTGCCCTGTTGGCCGTACGCCGGACCTGGTTCTTCCTGCCCTTCATCATTGGAGGGATTTGTAAGTCACGAACTGAACCACCTCGTCGATACCCGTCGGACTGACATTAGGCCCGCGACAGTTGAACTCGTGGGATACGTCGGTCGTATAGTGTCGGCGGGCGACATCTGGGCCCTTGGACCCTTCATCATCCAGAGCCTTCTGCTCTTGATTGCCCCTGCGCTCTTTGCCGCCTCTATATATATTGTACTAGGCCGCATCATTCTAGTAGCCGATGGCGAACACTACTCTTACGTCCCAAGGCGATGGCTTACAAAAGCTTTTGTCACTGGAGATGTAATTTCATTCATGCTGCAGCTGGCTGGTGTGTGAATCTATTGACTTTTCCGGCTTCCCAGGCTCACCATCTCTCTCCTTCTGACACTTTCTTACAGGTGGCGGCATTCAAGCTGCTGGGAGCCTCGAGATGTTTCGTCTCGGTGAGAAGCTCATTATCGCCGGGTTATTTGCTCAGATCACTTTCTTCGGACTATTCATCGTCGTCGCCGTCACGTTTCACGTTCGCTATAACCGCCACACCGCAGCAGCCACGTCCAATAGTTCACACTGGGTTCGCCATATGTACGCCTTGTATGGCAGCTCACTCATCATCCTGATACGCTCCATCTTCCGGGTAGTCGAATACATTATGGGGAACAACGGGCCTCTACTTCGCTATGAATACTTTCTCTACATTTTCGATGCAGCGCTCATGTTTCTCGTTATGGTTTTGCTCGCTATCGTGCATCCAAGCCAGCTCGTCAGTTGGAAAACTCAAGCCAATGTGGATGTGCCTATGAGGAAAAGCCGATGGCTTCATGGTCGAAAACACGATACTCCCAGCCACGGGAGTGCTTTAAGCAGCTCATAAGAAACCTGGTTCGATTTGACGGACGTGGATGAAGCACATGATATTGAGTGATCACTAGTTTGTATAGACAGAAGGGATAGAAAAAGCTGTTGGGGCCTTCTGAGAAGCGCAATCGATTGGTCGCAGGGTGATTGATCGGCATTGTACACATACATCCTGATGAATGATAGACGATTATCCGTGTGGCTAGACTACTAAGCTGTCACAAAGGAAGCAGGGGTATGGCTCACAGCTGAGCGCAAGCCCTACCAGCTAGAAGCAGGGGAAGCTTGTGAACTGGCTTGGCAAGCAGCCGACCCACAAACAGGGGATCTAGCGAAGCAAGCAGTCTGTAATAGTTACGAGAGCACCCTAGTTTACTTAAGTAGCAGTCAAACAAGCATGGGGAAATATATATGTAATAAGTATAAGATTTTATAGTATAGATAGAAGGCAAGTAAATTTACTTTATTATAATAATTATATATTTAGTGATTAACTAAGCTATATATTATATAAGCCTAAAATTAATATAATATATTTATAGGCTCCAGGTAGGATTGCGCAAATAACCTGCAGACTTAAATGCAGTTTTGGGGGGGAGCCTTGTAGTAATAAGATGCCTATTACAGTTGGGGCAACTACTGTACTACAGGTGGAAACTAGGGGCATTCCGTGCCTCATCCGGTAGCGTTCCAAGCTGGCCCTATAAGCGGACCGGCTGAGCGCGTCGCGCTGCAGGAGGATTTCCCTCCTGCAAGTGTCAGTCTAGCAGTACAGCTACGGTTGAGATATACAGTTGCCTGTTCCCCCAACTCTCTGCCTACACCAGTGACCCCTCCCGGGGACTTAATATCGTGGTATTACAAGCGCCGTGGATATATCAATATATCCATGATAGGTCTCGCCAACTGATCGTAGATATCTCGAGATAGCCACGATAGGGTTAGGGTTATATATAGCTGTTTTCTGGCTTTTTATAGTGGGTCCGCTGAGTCGTGCTGAGCGACCTGGCTCAGCCAGATCGGTGATACCCAATGGTGCATGCTACCGTCCGGTCTGGGCTTCCGTGTCGGCGGCACCTTGGATATATAGTTAGATTTCCTGATCAACTGCAATCACATCGTCGGTGTGACTCCCATTTACCCCTGTGGGGATCCGTGTGGTTAACCACAGTCTTTCCAGGTCTAAGTAACTCTTAGAAGCATGTATCGGCCTTTGCCCGAGCAGGCCACAAGCCCGTCTCCATGGACCTTTAAAATCGATCAAGCTCTCCAAAAATTAAAAAGCTCTGATAAAACTACAGGTCATTACAAGAGACTGCCACATCTTCCTCTTCTCATGGGGAGATACTCCGTTTCATACTTCGTTTTACCTTCGCCCGCTCCTATTCCTGATTCTCATTCCATCAAAGGCAACTCAGCGTATTAATCATGCTTTAAGTTGCAACTGCCAAGGCCCTTAAGCTTTTCCTATCTAGTTGATGTGATTTTGTAACCCTTAAATTGCTAGAGTAATAATCTAGGTTGACTTAAATGTTTAAGAGCTATTTCAATAGTGTAGCCTAAGAGTCAGAGGGTTTAATCAGTTAGTATAAGTAGGTCTTTGATTTTCTATGGAGGTGGTAACTGGAAACTTTATCCATGCGTAATTGAACCCTCTACGAGTGAACCTAGAATGTGTTGACGAAGCTGTGGTGGAATATATATGCCTCCTCCGCAAGTTCTTCCGACAAGTTGGGGTAAAACTTTGCACCAGGCCGCTTATTCTGATAATAATCCCTTTATCCTAGCAGACTTGTCTTTCGAAGCTAATACCCAAACTGGAGAGAAAAATGGATCTAACGGCTAATCCTTTATTCTTCTGCTCCCAAGGCGGAACGACCAATTCCCATGGCCTTATTGGAGTCATCAATATATGTCAAGGCTCATATGTCAAGGCTCTTGAAGATGAGTGTGGCAGAGGTGTCTATCACACAGCAAAAAGGTTCCATTTTTGTCTAAGCTGAATACTCGAAGATATTGAGTAAATGATACTCCTACCGGAACACTACATCGAGGATCGCCAGAATCTTGTCGGCAAACCCCTATTATAGAGTATCAGCAGAATCCTGAGGTCGGGGGTGTTTGAGGAGGTCAAGATCGTTACTGATAAACTTACAGGATATTTCCCACAGACATCATCGAATAATTCAAAGTCGTAACGTGTCCGCGCCCCAAGCAGCTCATCAACTAGAGCATCTCTGTGGGATTCCTCCTCCAGTCCCCGGGCCAGCTCCGCGAGGGTCTCAACTACATCTCGAGGGATCATCAACTCATGCAGTGGCGGCGACCAGCGCAGTGTCTTTGCAAATCCCCGGAAGCCATCCCGATGACATGGCGCATACCAAGGCGATTTCTCCGGCTGCGTTGAGAACAAAAAGTCCAACAAGTCATGGTAAATCTCGTCCCCGTCTCCATCCCTGTTCACGAGCACCGCGTCCTCGTTGACGCCCTGCTCGGTTGCCCGCTGCTGGGCCTTGGCTGTCCAGTGTGCTTCATTATGGGCTGCCAGCCCGGGTCCGTGGCAAGCGAGGCCCTGGAACACTAGCCGGCGGATATCTGCGAGCGTGCGCTCACGCGAGTAGTTTCCACTGTCTATGAAGTATTGTGCGAGCCTGGGCGTCGCGTGGACGATGGCACGGCGGAAGCCGGATTTCGTGAGGTGACCTGCGGCGGGCGGGGCGAGTGGATAATTGGACATGTACACGAGCATGCGGAGGAGCAGTGGCGCGACCTTTGCCACGACCTGTGCTATGTCGTCCGAGTTTCTGTAAATCAGGAACTCTGTAAAGGCGGATGGGTCCACAAGCAATTCCCCTTCCTCGGTGCTGCTTTCACCGTCGCAGATGGCATCTAGGTTCTGCTCAAGGTGATCATGCTCAGATTGCGACAGATGACCCGATAGAATCTCTTGTACACGTTTGTCAATCCTTTTCAGAATTTGGTCCGGTGTAAGAAGGCCCTGTGCCTCCCATTCGCGAACTTCCTCTTCCCAGCGAGCCTGGTCGGCTTGACGAGCCACAGCTTCAGTGTCGTTGTGGTCCATTGCAATGGTATCAACAGACGAGGTATCAAAATACGAGACATTTCTGCAGATGCTCGAAGACACTTTAATATAAAATTCCATTCGAAAATATTATTTTTAGCGCCATGTCGAATTTCTGCCGGGCAGAGACAGCCCTGTGGCGCAGCCTCAAATGCCTCGCCGGGCCCTAATTTGAAGGCCAGCCGCGTCGGACATGGTTGGTCAGAACAACGGTAAGTAATATAATCCAATTAAGTTATATCGATTTAAGCTTACCTTGCTGCGCCGGGAATGCCGTTTTCTTCCCGCCTTCAGCTTACACTAGACGGGAAAAGCTGATTTGCTGCTGCCTCTATTCTTTAGGGTAGGCGAGCTGGCTCATGAAAGTTTGGAACCGAAAGGCCGCGAGGCACGCTGATCATATTTTTCAATCTTGAACGGTCGTAGTCAGCCTTTCTAAATACTAGTCTTTGGCCAATGGGGGCTCTTTTGTAATATCTGTTCTTACTCATGAATCCTACCAAGGTCTGAGGACGGAGAGGCGCCTCTGGCCGGAAACTACTTAATTAAACCAAAGGGCAAGTCCCTCAGATGCCTCCGAATTCCACTGCTATCCAAACACACAACACACTGCCCTCGTCCCTATTCAATACCAGACTTTATAGAATTTATCCACCCTCGAAAATGAGTGTTCTTAAGCTTTTACATGTACTTCTCTGCCTCCTGTCGCTGGGCTTCGCCAGTCCAGTGGCCCAGGATAGCACCGATGTGCTGGATCCTAAAGTCAAGCGGGACACTCCCGTCATGTCAGCTCTCTACAAATCCTTCCTAAGAGAGCACTCGCCCATGGCGCCAGGAGCCCGCTACGTCTTTACTAACACTTGGGACCTGGCCACGGATCCCAAGGACGATCAAGCCATCATCGATACGCAAAAGATTTTGGGGTTTAATCATGTGTCCCTAGTCGTTGCGGAAGTCACCGAAACAAAGGTCGGGGATAATACGCAGCTGGATATCAAGGCCGTCTTCTGGGACTTGATCATTTCCAACGCGAAGACCATGGCCATTGACGTCCGCACGGCCAAGGCGTATATAACGAAGCCCAAGAGCCAAAAGCTCACATTTTCCAAGGAGACGAAGAAGACTGACAAGCAGATTACAACGTCTGGTTAGTTTAGACCCCTTTCATTTGCTTCGAAAGCCTTCTTTACGGTTATTTGCCGTTCTATTTGGACGAAGTCGCGCTAATTTTGAGGCGCCGACATAGCAAATGCGTATAAAAAAGCGCATGGAACGTACGACAGTAAAACTAACAATTGCAATTCTTTTGT
The DNA here is from genome assembly GCA_021432635.1 of Thozetella sp. PMI_491. Lineage (NCBI taxonomy): Eukaryota > Fungi > Ascomycota > Sordariomycetes > Chaetosphaeriales > Chaetosphaeriaceae > Thozetella > Thozetella sp. PMI_491. The sequence continues at coordinate 886,673 of MU270030.1, forward strand.
TACATATCTTAAGGGCGAGGTCTAGAAGACCGTAGGAGGGCCACTAGCTTTAGGATGAATTATGGGTACGGTCAGCTTCGCATAAGTCATTGTGAAGACAACCAAAATAATTCTGTACCAGGCAGTTTCTGCAGATTTACGAGTAGTTCATCGTACGACAGGAATAAAGGAACATTGCAAATGGATATTGCGACGGGCGAGGACCGCGTTTTGTTTTCTGGTGGATTTCGTGTTTCTCTGCTTTGCTAGTAGGCCACCGGTGTTCTGAGAAGTCAATGTGTGCCTGGCCAGGGAGCGCTTCTGCCGTGATGGGACCACATCAAACATAGATTGGCTTAAGATGGGACACAAGGAACGTAGAATACACTTTGTGTAGATATATTCCGTCACTACTAGTACATCGTCGGCGCTAAGCATCGAGGCATCGTGGCCCAAGTATATAGGAATAAGGCTACAATCGAAAGCACCGAGCGGAGGAATTGCCATAGCGAAACTGTGATCGGCGTCGACCCCCGGAGTTCGTGGCCTGATCTAGCTTAGCGCACCATGATGCTTGTCAACTTAGCCACTCTAGCTTCCTACAGCCTGATTGTGTGAGCTGAATAGAGGAACTGCAGGTACCCACTCCAACGCACAGCTGCAGACGGTTGGGGGTAGGCGAGCGTGGCAACAGGCTTCACAGCCCCATCCTCGAAAGCGACTGAACAATTTCTGGCCGGACGATCAACCAGAGATGAGTTCCCCATCACACACGCGACTCTTCCAACCTCAATCGTATGAATCCTTCCCAGCTCTGAGGCGTTTGGGCAGCCATGAGGTTAATAGACGTCTCCACCTTACGCGTCGTCAACGTGCGGGACGATGAAGTCCCCGAATATGCCATCTTGTCGCACACCTGGGGCACGGAGGAGGAGGAAGTTACGTTTCAAGAGATGATTGCCTATGCCGAGATTCCGGCCAAGGTGAAGAGGAAGGCATCGCTCCCGGCGGCGGCACTGCTCCAGAGGAAGAAAGGGTTCGTCAAGATCGTGCGCGCCGCCGAGAAGGCCAAGGAATACAACCTCGACTACATCTGGATTGATACTTGTTGCATCGACAAGACATCTAGCGCCGAGCTCTCTGAGGCTATCAACAGCATGTATCGGTGGTACCAACAAGCCAATATATGCTTCGCCCTTCTCTCAGATGTGTCCATACAGTCTCTAAACAGTAACTCCTCAGTCGAGGTCGCGCTCGGGAACAGTAGGTGGTTCACGCGTGGGTGGACACTGCAGGAACTCATTGCCCCTTTTCAGGTAACATTTTTCGATATGAACTGGAACCCTCTCGGCTCCAAGGAGGATAGCCGGTTGTGCGAGATCATCCGCGGGATCACGCGGATTGACATCGACGTCCTGCGCGGGTCAGTGCCGCTGCAAGACGTGAGCGTTGCCAGACGAATGGAGTACGCCTCTCGACGCCAGACCACACGACCTGAAGATATGGCATACTGTTTATTAGGCTTGTTCAACGTTCACCTCCCGCTGCTGTACGGTGAAGGCAATCGAGCATTCCTTCGGCTGCAAGAGGAAATCCTCAAAGGTATGTCCTAGAAATTCCTTTCGAGGTCCGGGTTGCTAACGGATGTTTCCAGAAACCGATGATCAGTCCATATTCGCGTGGCGTAGCTTTTGGGGAGATTCGGAAGGGCCCGAAGCCCTTGACGAGACCCTCTCCGGCCTTCTCGCTCCGTCGCCGCGCTGCTTTGAGGGGTGCAGTCTCGTGCAGTCCTTTTCGTCATCGAACGAAGAACCAACAACCATCACTAGCCGCGGCCTACGCACACGATTATACCTACGCCCCATCAAGGATTCCAAGTCGACTTTTCCGGAGTATCTTGCCGTCTTGGACTGTTATCCGATCGGCAACGTCGCTACGATGGATATGATAGCACTTGAGGGCTGTGTACGCGCTCAGCTCGACATTGATGGCCGTGAAGCAGCTTTTGCGATAGCGGTCTGCAAGCTAGGCGATGGCCAGTACGCGCGAATTCGGACGAATGAGCTTTTCCTTACAGATCCTCAAGAGGAAACTGTGACGGAGCTGGAGAGTTACTCCACGGTGTATGTCAAGCAGAAGCCCACCCTGCACACGCCTGATGTGCTCCTCACCATGGAGAACACAATACCTTGGTGGTCGGGAACCCGCCTCGGGCTCCGTGAGGTGTTTCCTCCCATGAAATGGTCTTGGGACTCGTTTTACTTCCGAACCGCTTCCATGTTTTGGGGGCCCTCAATAGTGGGCGATAGAGGTCTTTTCCGGATTTACTTCCAAATAGCAGGGTCCAAGGAGGAGCAGACGCTCGACATCTTCTTCCTCCTCCACGCTCTTCCTAACGGGGGCTGGACATGCTCCGCATATAGGACGACCATCGGCACTGATATGCCCCTGGAGAACGCGTTCGATGTCTATTTGGCCTTGGCTGCCGAATCGCTTTTGGACGAATCCCACCCCATCGCGACCTCGCTGACGCGGACCAGTCTTCGTTCGAGGTCTTACTTCAAGCTTCATGTCTATCTGGCCCATGAGCTAGATTCTTCATCTACGATTGACCACATTCATACCCTCCAACGTCCCCTTGGTTGGAGTCTTGGCAACTGCGCCAACGAGCTTCACTTTGCAATGGCCGAGCAGACTCGGAAGCTGACGATAGTAGATCGCCTCGAGATAAGTGTTCTTCGCGGCGAGCTTGTTAGTCTGCCTTCGTGCATACCCGAGGGCATTATTCGAATTGCAACCGAGACGGGCACGGGAACTCCGGTGTGGCAGTTGCAGCTACAGGCGCTGTTCAGCCCCCGGCCTTCTGGGGTCCAAAAGACCATCATTCTAAATGATGATGGTGGCCCATATCCCAACTTGGATGAACTCTCTTTCTACAGAACAGCAATGTTTCCGATACTGGGTGCATCCGAATTTCAACCAATCCCTTCGCAATTTACCAACTCCGTCATCGTGAGACCCAGGATCTCGAACAGCGAAGATGGCCCCTCCCAGTATCTAGAGGGCCTTCGCCACACGGCCCTCTGTCCTCTTTTCTGGGCCGTCCTGCAAGGCAACGAGAAATTAGTCCTCCACCTAGTTCGCAACCAGGGCGCGAACGTCGACGTTTTTGCGCCGTTCTCCTTGTCACTGCTCCACGCTGCTGCGCTTCATGGCAACTGGACGCCAGCGCTCATGAGTGTGTGGACCGAGAACAACGATAGCGACTGGCGCTATTACAAAAAGCTCCCGACCAGGGCCCGCACAGTCCGCTACTTTGACCAGCCAGTCCATTTCGCTGCGGCCTATGGGCAGGATAACGGAGACGACTGGAGTCTTCTAAGAGAACTACTGCAGATCACAGACGAGATGGCGGACAGATACTTCGTAGAAACCCCCTTGCATCGTGCAGCAGCTATGAACAACGTCTGGGCAGTCGGGGTCATCCTCGATGTACTGCAGTCTACCAAGAGCGCCGATGAAGTGAATTCCGCTATAAATCGCGGCGACTGGTGGGGACGGACGCCGCTCTGGCATGCTGCCGCCGCTGGAGCCTATGAAGCCACGGCGGCGCTTCTAGATCATGGTGCCGACGTCGACGCCCCGGACAAACTAGGGAGAACACCGTTGCATGCCGCTTGTATAGAAGGCCGACACACGGTGATTCCTCTCTTGTTGATGAACACAGAAGGAGAAAGGGGTGCTAACATTGCCGCCCGAACCAATGGTGTCGTGGGGTTCACTCCCACCCACTTCGCAGCTCTCTTTGGCCATGATGAGTGCATCAAAGAGCTCCCTCCATATGAGGAGATCTCAGAAATTTCGATATCGAGCACGATAGGCGTCGAACCTCTCACGCTAGCGGCGGCGAATGGGTGGAAGCGAACCGTACAGGCGCTGCTCGACAAATCCTTCTTCCACTTGGTTCCGAGCAATTACCTAGTGCTGGCCAACCCGGAAAACGAGATGGAGCGCTTCAAGGTTATCGAATATCGCACGAGTGGCGCACTAGAGGCAGCAGGGGTATGCGGCCACCGCGGGGTAGAGGCACTCCTCGAGGAGTGGATGAGGCTGGCGTCTGGAAGCTAACACATCTGCACGCTCGGACCAATCACGGTGAACTGAGAACGGCTAGCTTTTATAATTAGTTCTTGGATCACGGAGACAGGCACAGTAATAAGCTCTTGCCAAGCCTTTCTCTCCAGCTTTTCTGACCCGATGTCTTGCCTTATCTTCCGCGCCGGAGCCAACAGCTGCAGTCGCCCCGCGTTCGGTCACCTTTTTCGACATGTTCGGTGGTGCCACGGCAGTTAGCCAAGGCTGACTATCTTGTACCGATGCCGAAGAGGGAATTAGAGTTCATTTGGTTACCTCCAAGTCAGTCGGGATAACGTCTCGCGCTCCACTTGGATCCTTGATGCCATCTAAGCCGGTGTATGAATTCAGCGGGAGGACCATCCTTATCCCACCGTATGCGTGCCAAGGGCGGGAAACAAGTCGAGATTACCCTGCTGCGATGTTTCACAGGTTGGACCCCAGATGAAGTGAATCTGGATGTATCTGTCTACGCCCCGCACTTACGTAGTAGTTTGCGTAAGAAATCCGGGGCTCTGGCACCCGGACGTGGAACCGAGATTACGTGAAGGATTCCGGGGAGCCGTAGAACTCAAACTTGCAGCGGCAATTATTAACCAGGTCCGTCATCGGGGAGCAATATGACGAGAGATGGGGGACTTTCACCAGCGCCAGACCAAGGGTATCGTCTCGGCCGGGCCGCCGCATGCAAGCCGGGGGCGGGCAGGACCGCAGCCCAGACCGACGCCTGCACGACAAAGGCGAGGGCTTGCCAAAAAAATTGAAACTAGTTATCTCTTGAGGCCTCTTATCTCTCTTTGAGTAGTAATCGTCGACACCGGGCCGGTAGGGAACATGCGATGCCCAGCCGGTGCACGCATAACGCAGGCTAGAATGGTCAGTCAAGCGTCGTTTTCGAACCACCTCGCGAACCAGGCTAAACACTTGGCAGGCCGGAGGCGCTTGCTGATACGCGGGACTTCGGACGCCCCGGGCGCTGCTGCTGCATGGCTGGGCAGCCCCAACAAAGGCCGGCCTCAACGGAAGCTCTTGTGCTGCCAGGCTTGGGAACAAGTGACCGGTGGCAACTGACCGGTTTTGGTTTCCATTTCCGTAATTGGCTAGGGCCCTAGCGCGGCTTAGCGGGAGAGGCTGGTGCTTGTGTGCTTCCCGGTGCCAGGGCCGGCCGGCCCTAGAAGGGCTTTTGTCACGCAAACTTCTTCCTGACTCGTGAGCCGTGCCCGGATGCGGGACCGATGGGGGGGTCGGTCACGAGGGGCCGCCTGTACGGCCGCTGTGGTGTGGCAGGGGGCGGGTAGGCGCGGCGGGGTCTAGAGCCCTGCCGGAGCAATAAGGTGGCCCCTCGGAGCGCACGCTGGGCGACGTCGCGGACGAGTTTGCGGTGTGGAGGCGAGACCGAGTCAGGAGGGAAATTTATGTACGTAACACGTCGAGACCTTCCTTGCATCTCCGACCCGACAGCGGGGATTGGCTTTGGGAGATCTGCCCTTCTCTTTTGGGCGCGTTCCCCGCCATTGTGATGGCGAAATCAACTGCGTTGTTGATCCAAGGTGTATTTCGTTGAGGCGCACGATGCGTATGCGGATTTCCAGCTGGTCGCGTGTCCGCGCCGGGGCCAAGACGGCAACTATTTTGCCCTGCCTGAGCAGCCCTGCGCGCAGAGCAGAGCCCCAACCCGCTAGCTCGCACCAGCTGACACGGGCCGAATGCGTATACCGAGTCGACCTGCGTTTCTTACCCGATCTAGGCTCGGTGCCCCATCGAGCCTCGGTGTGGCAGGCTTGGTATGCAACCAAGCTTTGTCCCTTTGTGGCTTTCTCGTGCCCTAGGGCCACGGCCGTGCTTCTTAGCTTATAGCAGATTTGCGTTATCATCCCCTACTAATATCCTTTATCTGCCAAGAGCCTCTTAGACCGCCTAGCCAGGTCGTTGCCACGCGCTATCAAGATTTTCTTTGATAGTATCCTCGCCTCCCTATGTAGCCTCTGGCCGCATTCCTGCGTATACCCCTAGAACCGCTGGGCCAAAAATTCGTAGCTGCAGCCACGCCCTGATCTCCGGGATCGACCGCCTACCACCTTGATCGGCCGCTGCTGGGTTTGTTCCGAACTCTCGCGGGCAAGCTGACTCGCTTAGGCGCATCGCGAATGGCGGTCATGGCCTGACGATGCATGCCAAGCATAGAGACCCATCTGTTACGTACTGGCCCCCGTCGATGCGATTGCTCTCCCCATATTCTTTTACGTGTTTGAAATCTGTGAATTCTCGGGGCAGCAGGAGGGGTTCGTTCATGGGGAAAAGTACAGGGTTGGCCGGCCTGGCGCGGCGCCTAGAGGCGCCTCCTACGATGCTAGACCGTTGCAGCTCCTGCCAAGCGGCAGCGATAGTGGCTTTTCCCCATAGATGCCCAGATCTGGGGCTCCCGGGGTCTAGGCAACGACTCCATCGCTATCAGCACGGATGACTTGACACTGTTTGTCGTGCAAATGCCGCCCGGTGGCCCAGCGTGTCATAAAATGGGCCGACGCCGCCCTCCAGTGCCCCAGTTCTCCTCCCTTTGAAAGTCAGGCACCCTCTTGGAATCCCACTCCTTGGCTACCGTTCTCAGCCAGCATCCACCGGGCCCCGCCACTGCGTCTCCGTCCTCTTCTTCCCGCCTGCCTACTCGCCCCATCGCTACGAGGCAAGCAGACCCGCCGTCATGGATGACTCCATCGCGAGGCGGACGCCTAGGGCGTCTAACGACATCGAGAAGGCCGGCGCGCCGCTCCAGAGCATGCAGAGCCCCGATGGCAAGGGATCTGTCCACATCCGCGGTCTCGAGACAAGCGAAGAGACGTCTCTTCATCGTGGCCTCGAGGCCCGTCACATCACTATGATTGCCATCGGTGGTGCCATCGGAACTGGTCTGCTCATCGGCACCGGAAAGGCCCTCGTCCAGGCCGGCCCCGGGTCTGTCTTCATCTCTTACACCATGATCGGCTTCGTCGTCTTCCTCGTCATGGCCGCCCTGGGCGAGATGGCCTCTTGGTTGCCTATGTCCGCTGGTTTCACAGGTTATGCCTCCCGCTTCTGTGACCCGTCTCTTGGATTCGCCCTTGGTTGGAGGTAGGTTTGCCACACAAGGCCACTACGTTGGGCCATGTAGCATAACTAACACGTCCCGCTAGCTACTACATTAAGTACATCATCGTTACGCCAAACCAGCTGACCTCGGCTGCGCTCATTCTTCAGTACTGGGTAGACCGCGACCGTGTGAACCCCGGTGTCTTCATCGCTATCTTCCTCGTCTTGATCGTCTGCATCAACTACTTTGGTGTGCGGTTTTTCGGTGAGGTCGAGTTCTGGGTGTCTTCGTTCAAGGTCATCACCATCGTTGCCGTGATCCTCTTCTCGTTGGTCCTTGCCTTGGGCGGTGGGCCGGACCACGACCGCAAGGGTTTCCGCTACTGGAGAGATCCTGGGTATGTCTACTTTCCGCCCAAATATGTATTTTGAGTCGAATATTAACCTGGTCAACAGTGCTTTCCGCCCCTACATCAAGGATGGCTCGGCCGGCCAGTTCCTCGGCTTCTGGTCCTGCATGGTGAACGCCGTCTTCGCCTATCTCGGCACTGAGCTTGTCGGTGTCGTCGTTGCTGAGGCGCAGAACCCCCGCCGCGTGATCCCCCGCGCCATTAAGCTCACCTTCTACCGCATCCTCTTCTTCTACTGCCTCAGCGTCCTGCTGGTCGGCATGATCGTGCCCTACAACTCGGAGAAGCTTGCCTTCGCCACCACCGCCAAGACCGGTGCGTCCGCTTCGCCTTTCGTCGTTGCGGCCACTATCGCTGGGGTCAGCACCGTCCCTCACATCCTCAACGCCTGCATCCTGGTCTTTGTCCTCTCCGCTGCCAACTCCGATCTCTACATTGCTAGCCGCACTCTCTACGGTTTGGCCTCTGACGGCGATGCCCCGGCCATCTTCAAGAGGACCGACCGGCGTGGCGTCCCGGTCTATGCTCTGCTCATGTCCGCCGCCTGCGCCCTCCTCGCCTTCATGAACGTGACCGACGACACCACCACCGTCTTCGGCTACTTCGTAAACGTCGTCACCATCTTCGGTCTGGTCAGCTGGATCTCCATCCTCGTCACCCACATCTACTGGTGCCGCGCGCGCAAGGCCCAGGGCGTCACCGACGACATGCTGCCTTACGTCGCTCCCCTCGGCAAGTGGGGCTCGTACATTGCTCTTTTCATCTGCGTCCTGGTGGCCCTCACCAAGAACTTTGACGTCTTCGTCGGTGGCGACTTTGTCGCCAAGGGCAAGTACAAGACCATGATCACCGGATACATCGGCATCCCCGTCTACCTCATCCTCATCTTCGGCCACAAGCTCGTCACCAAGAGCCGCGGCCTCAAGCCCCATGAGGTCGATCTGTTCACTGGCAAGGACCACATCGACAGGGAAGAGGAGGAGTTCCTCGCCCAACAGGCGGCCAAGTTGGAGGCCGAGGGTCCGAATCGGGGTGGCGCGTTCTATCAAAAGTTCGTTTCGTGGCTGTTTTAAGCGAGTTGACTGCATCACCCATCAGATGCCATGGCATACTCTCCAGCAGAGAGTCATTGCCTCATCAAGCATTTACACTTGTCTTGATGTTATCCAATCAGGCAAATATCGCCTGCATAGAATAGAATACCGCGTATCCGCGCATTTCCATCTACATCTTGCTTTCCTTTGCTTCTGCCTGAAACTGTGACACTAGTGGTGTACTATGGATACATATTAGAAGTAATATCGAGATGCCAGATCCTAAAAGTCGAGGAAATTTTTTATCCCCGCTTACTACAGGTACAGTACCTAGCCTCCCGTGGCGAAAGCCAGAGACTTAAGCGGGTCTGGAGCTCTTCACATCAAGCCCTCCTAGCTTTGGTGGGCCGACTGTAGTGTACCCTCTAGTTGCAGTTAGCTACCCACAGTACGTAGTCGAGGTCTAGACCGCCGAAAGGTTTAGCTCATTAGAGGGGCGCCGTTATGGAGTACTCAAAATGCGCTATCGTGCCTACTAGGTAACTGGGGATGGGGAGTTCGCCATTCAACTAGCACAGGCTCGTCGATTGCATAATATCCTTGCTAGATATTTTACTGGTGATTACTCGACCATATTCATGCGCGTTGCAATAAGCTGCATGGTATTGTTTCCTAAATAGACAATCGACGACGAGAAATCAATAATATCTTGGTATCTACGCTTCTGGGTTGCCAGCCCTCGCATATTCATGTTTGACAGGCCCTGTTAAAGTACCAGCTCTAAAATACCATCGTCTTTAACAAATTTCCCAATTCCGTAACGGTCGCACACAAGCCTGCTTATCGTTAGCTATACCCACGAATGGTTAGAAATCAGATGCCACCTGAGCACGTACGACCAAATGTAGCTACCAGTCATGTTGGTCTTGAATGTGTCGACATATTGCTGCGTCATCCAATGTGCTTCTGTATCATGCTCTGTCATAGCCAATAGCCGACCCGCAGCCGCGTCGAAGCTGTCAGCAGAAATGCGAATAGCATCAAGCAGAATGCTAATGGCGTCCTCTAACTCAAGGCCAGCCTGATGTATCATAACTGGAATAGTGCTATGTAGACTTTCTGTCTTCTTTTGATAGTGTTAAGGATATTCAGCTTGTGTAGACAGCATAGGCATGGGTATTATCCTACCATTTCTTTCCGGAGCGACATAATGTCGTTCATACTAGAGCCATATATTAGCCACTGATATTTCGACTTAGAAAGGAACCACTCACATGAAAATATGACAGTTAAGTTCGTTCCAGATGATCTTAAGCTCCTCGGTGCGAAATAACTCCTCGGGAATCTTCCCGCCAATCATGTATCTATTTGGAAGTAGGGAATTAGCAAACGCCCGAAACTCCTTCGCCATGATTGTGTACTTACTCTCCAAGTGCATTGTAGGTGTAAACAGAGGACGTTCCGAGGCGGTGGCTCCAGAATGCCTCAATGGATGGCAGTCCCCCAGCTCGTACATAATCTTGTTCAATCTCGCAGCAGCCCATATAAAATCCAATTTCCCCCAGAAATGCCCTCCGTTGATCAAGGTCCATGTCTTCTCGCAGACGATCGGCAGCGTGTCTGAAGAGGGTGCAGTACTTGGTCGGAGGGAGTGGCTCGTCCTCGGTGTCCCCGACACCGAGGTGAAAAGCCGCATACTCGAGGGCCTTTGTATGAAGCCACTCAACCTTGTCGCAATCCGGGCCGGCATCGGATTCTGTGGCTTTATCCTCGATCACATCATCCCAGAGGAATAGCCACATCGAATAATAGGCCATAGTCAAGAGCCGATCCAGCGTGCATCTAGGGTACCAGCTGTCGACCGGTGAGCGGCAATATCTGCCAACCTGACGAGGCTGAGGCACACTTACATGGCACAAAACAGCGGTAGGTTCACCTTGCGAGCCTTCAAGGCCACATGGCTATCCGATATCCACTCGTCGATTCGCGCGTCGATGATCTGGATAAGCTCCGTATAATGAGGACTCATCTCGGACGGCCATCGCGAAAAGAAAGGCTCCAGATTTGGGAGCTTAAGCGTTTTCCCACGAAGGCTTGCCGCCATTTGGGCGACTGGGCTGCTGATATCTGGCATATTGCTTGTGTCTTCTTATTTGCTCTGTCTCCTCTTGGTTCGGGTAGTTCTACCATTAGAGAGCGACATGTGGCTATGGGCTCGCTATATACTCGCCCTCCGCGAAGATGCTCGCTTGTTCTCAACAACATAGCTCTGGCTTCAGCCCTGGCAACGACTGCGACCACACCACCTGCCTGCGCACCTATACCATTCTGCCAATAGTCTGTAAAGTAGACCACTAGTTTAGACCTCTCCTCTCGACCGCCGAGGCAGGATGGCCGTATTGAGAGATAGAGGGCAATGTACTTTCCCCGTTATAGAAGTAAAGTGATTGTGATTCCGCAGGTGATTGCATGTGGCGCCCCCTTTTCCTCGAGTCGAGACAGCGCGTGGACCAGCTCTGCTCTACCGGGGAGGATATCCGGTTCCACCCCCTCCTTGTCCCGCCTGTGATGTGCGACACGCATTCGGCGAAGCCAGTAGGTTGCAAGGCGGGGCTGGCCAATGGCTGCGAGATACTCAAACCGAATGCACACCATCTTCCTGACTTGCAGGGATTGTGGGGGTATTGGCGAGGCTCTACCTCGGACGCAGGAAGAGCAACGAGAGCCGGGTCAACATTGGCCCCCACGAACAGACTAGCCCCCAAGCTGCGTTGACCGGTTATCACGCCGCATCAGGCGCCGAAATTCGATCCAATGAGACGTATACGAGCCTGCAAGTCAACATCCCTGGGTTTAGCGGTACATATAAGTTCTCAAAGTCTTCGACATGGAGGGACGGGCCGCATTGCGGGGCGTCAGAACCCCAGACGTACCTACGGACGGGGGTTTTAAATGCATTGATAAAGCCCAACACCATCTTTCCATATTTGCTATCTAAGTATCTTCGAGGAAAGCTATCACATGTTAAGAAGCCAAAGCCACGTCGGATATTCATATACTCTAGATGTCGAGCTCCGGGTAAGATACGACGTGGTATGGGGAGGATAGGGAAGCCCTTCTCCTCATAGCTCGCACTCATATGGTATCTAGCCCAGATTAGTGAGCTGTTGAAGCTTCCTAGGCACCATTCATAGTGTCCTAATGCCGAGAAGTATCTTATCTAACCTTCTTGGGCTTAGATTTGGAAATCAATCGGCTATCGTAACTCTGTGCGCCACTCAGACGGCACTTGATTCCCTACTTGGGAATTTTGCTGATTGTAGAAGCGCCTATGTATGTACATAATATCAACTAAATCAGAACGCCATTCCACCGAACGAAGTAAAAAGACCTATTCAGCGAAGAAAGCTGCGAATTGTCACGTATTCTGCCCAAGCTGAGCTAGCTCAGTCACGCGCAGTATAACGCCGCGGCACAGCCAACTCTCGTATCACCAAGAGCGGACTTCTCCCGCCAGCTTGTTCTAATAAAAGTCCTTTTAGTAAGCGATTCAGGCCGTGTGCAACGTAGATGTGTAAGCAAGTTCTTGCTGGTATCGATATATGTAGGTCCAGATCTCTATGATGCTAGCTCTATTAATCAGTAGGGGATCTTATTCGAGATCTAAATCTCACTTTCTCCATCGACTTCTCGCCCAAAACTTTGATTATATCCCTGCATATCAGCTCTAACTTGAACGCTTGGGGAGGGTCACCTAACTCGTTGAGCTTACATCTGCCCAAGGAGACACAGAACAGATGAATACGGGGGTATTCTAATATCAGCTGCGTATATGTTCAGCCACCTAGAGAAAGATTGTTAACCAGTCTCAGTTACGAAGTGTTCTTAGCCACGTCTGACAAAGATAAGCCAGGCTCTGGGGCAAACCAATTAATAAGACCACAATGGCTACATGAAATCACTTTTCCCTAACTTTAACCCCTAAGCTCGACATTGGCGTCGCCATCTACAAGTATTAAGATAGAGCTCAGGGAGCAGGACACCATGGGGAAGACTTAGTAACTATTCAGACCACACTGGAAGGTCGCGAGTGAATTCCGGTCTGACCTTGCATGGCGTAGTGTCACGAAACCAGGTCCAATCGGTTAATCAGGCACAGTCATACAACCCGGATCCCGATAAGATCTTGGCAAGATCCGGAGTAAGACAGATCAGATTTCTTCATGTGCAACCGAAGACATATTGAATCAAAGTAGTTAGCATCGGTAGCATTGCAGTTGCTTTCGGTGTCCTTGTGGCAAAAGGAATAGCCAATTTCTTGGCCAAATGATCCCTCACGTCCTGAAATTCCAGGCAGCGGTCAATATAGATCCAAGTCGAACACTTATCCCGTCAATTTTCCACGGCCTAATATATCGAAGCCAGAAGTGTTTCCCAACGGGGAATTGTTGCGACGATGGAACGGCCGGACCGTCCTGGTTCTCACGTAAGGCACCACAGATCCAGTGCAAAGTACCGCGCAAAGGGACTTTGAACCTGACTCTGGTGAGCAATTGAATACCCAGAGGTTACAACAGGAGCCTCTACACGGCAATATAAAAGGTCATACCTCTCTCTGCCACTAGTTCAATACAGTATTCAGCACTAACAGCTCCCATCTACCTAATCATGCAGTTCACCAAGTCTCTCCTCGCTCTTCTGCCCTTGGCGCTCTCCGTGGCTGGTGAGAGCGAAATCTGCACTCCTTGGAAGGTCTCGGTTCCCGACAATGTTCGCAACCTTTCGAGCGATGTCACCACCGCGTGGGCGAAAGATCTTTGTGCAACGCTCACCTTCCAGGTCGACTCGGGCTTTGAGATCGTCAAGACGCCCATCGCGGACGGAGTACTGGGTGATGATGGACAGATCTGGGGCCTCCAGGTGGTAAGCCAAAGTTCTTGCAATGGCACGTAGCTCTAATGAGAAGTATTGACGCTGGATTACAGGCTTCGCACCTGCTGCGCGACATTAATCAGTGCCTAGTGAGTTTGCTCCGATTCCTCTTAAAGCCTTATTCTGTTGCTGATAAATACTGCAGAACTATGCAACAAGTGTAACGGAGGACTGCCTCGGCTCGTTGGGTTTCGACGGGGGGCTTATGACGGGTCCTACTCCGTTCGAACTATTTGCCAACGTCGTCCCGCTTACGGCTTGATTTTAGATCGTGGATATTTAACGTTCTTTAACGTCAATGTATTGATTCCGTCAAAATATAAGCTATTGTCGCAACAGAGTAGACACGTTAGTTGAGATCATTCACTCAATTTCTGACTGTATAACTAAGAGTCTATGTTGTAAACCATTACGCAGGAGGGGCGATATCCGTAATGCCTAACACCCACAACTCCGAACCCCCGGTCTTTCGAGATGGCAGACATCCGCCTGTGCCATGGACGTAGCAATCTTGGAAGGTGGGGGCCATCAAGTGGGGCCTCAGCATCATGGGAGGCTTGGAGGGATAATATATAACGGCGAAGGCGGCACATGTGACCGGATTTCCCCCCTCTCTACTTTCCTTGAACTCGTGCTGCTGGGAGCCGAACCATCCGTCGGCTCAGAAAATGAATGAAATGCCCCTCAGTTTTAATACTGAATCCGAACCAAGGAACTGGAAGCCACATACATACAATGAGCTTGACTCCTCGAAGCAGCAGATTCGGCTTCTTGAGCTGCTCCCGCCCTCTCAGGCGAAAGGGCTTCCTCTAAACAACCTCATCACTGTCTCGCTTGATGAGAAGCCACATTACGACGCCCTGAGCTACGTCTGGGGCACTGCCATACCAGAATCCCAGATATTACTAGCTGATGACACTGTTCTCGTCATCGGGCGCAATTTGAAGAATGCTATCGAGGACTTGCGGCTCTCGGACCGGCCCAGGACCATTTGGATTGACGCAATATGTATCGACCAGCAGAATTTGACCGAAAAGAGCCACCAGATACGAGCCATGAGACAAATATTCTCCCATGCCCGCGAGGTAAGGGCCTGGATGGACCAGACAGTTGACCCGGCCGCCCCTGTATTTAAGATGTTGGAAACCTTCGGCGGTAAACGCGAAGAGCGAGCTCTCTTCGAATCTACACCCGACACAGAAATGCCAGCAGCCTTTACTGGCGACCATCTTCTCTGGGACTTTTGGAGGCCATTTACCGAGGTCCTTGGCAACCCATACTGGGAGAGGCTCTGGATTCAGCAAGAGATACACTTGGCCAAGAAGTTAATTCTACACTTCGCCAACCACGTTTCCATCGACGGGGCCGTAATATTTAACACCATAAACTGGATCATGGCGCACGAGTCTTTTTGGGGCAAGAGATTGATAGAGACCCTGACGCTTCGCAAAGAAGATGTGCCAGCAGAATTGCGCTCAAGCATACCTCGGCTCTTTTTGGAGGCGCTACATAATGGCCAACGCCAGAGTTTAGCTTATTTGTTCCTCTCTTCTAGCCTTTTGAAGGTGACCAACCCTTCGGATCGGGTTTACGGCCTTCTTGCATTGGCCGACGATGACAACCTCGATTCCATTTCGATCGACTACAATCTGCCCACTCCGCAAGTATACATGCAAGTAATGAAACACTGGCTACATACTCGCCGTTCACTGGGTTTCTTGTGCTTTTCTGGACGATCTGGCGCGCAGCCAATGCCTGGCCTACCAACTTGGGTCCCAGCTCCAGATAAGAGATCGTTAATTGCTGAGGGTTGTATGGACTCTATGGCCAGTCATAATGGTGATATCGCCGCGCATATTGACCCCGAGATGGGAACTCTTTCTGTTAGGGGAGTCAGATGCGGGGCTATTGGCAAAATACTCGAGGAAGAAGAAGTCTGTGATGAGTCTGTACGAGACCAAGCGAGGGAGATATGGACATTTCTCGAATCATCGGACAGCCTCGAAAGCCCGCAGGCAGTTGAACATATCAGTTTCCTATTATCTATCCGACCCACGATACGCGATGATCTTCCAGCTCCTCAAAGCGAGAGTTTACTAGAAGTGTTGAATGAAGTCTTCGAGTTTCTGAGGCGCTTTACCTTGTCTAAAGTCACAATGGATCAATGGATATGCGGCAGCGTGTTGAAAGAGTTGGAGCACAAGCCCTTTTTTATCTGGTTTCTTCGGTGCGTCTATCACAAAGTGTTGGTAGTTTTGAAGAACGGGCCCTCGGCGGTGGTATCGGTCGCTGAGGTGCAGCGGCCGCCACAGATTGGAGATGAAGTATGGATATTGGAAGGCTGTCCGAGGGTTATGATACTCAGAGCTGTGGAGGCACGGGAGCCTCGCCAATATCAAGTTATTGGATACGCTGCTATTTCAGGAATGCCAGGGACGGCCGACCAGCTACTGGTCAATAATGACCAAACGCCACGCACAAACACGCCTGGCTCACTTGGATATCCCATCCTGGATTTTGAGCAAGTTTCGGCATCTGACAGTCCTTCTGTCTACGATACCTCCCCAGCAGAGGTTGAGGATGAGAGTTCGACAAAGATCCAACTCGTGTAGGAAGATATCAACGAGTCACCCGAGGATCGATGAAAACCCCAAACTGTATGCTATGCTTCAGTCAAAAGAAAACCTAATATATAGCATATGAAGAGCCCGGGCACTTGGCCCTAAAGGAGTCGTATATTTCGCGTCGGAGATAGGGATGGCCTGATGATGACAAATTTTGCTGCAGCCTCGCCGACCATGCATAAGCTGGAGGCTCAGAGCCCTGTGAGGTATGATAATCAACCTAGTACTTGGGGTAAACGGTCGATATATGCTCATGAGTTGGCTAAAGCTTTAGCGTTTTGTGGCAAAACCGAAATGTTGAAGCGAAGTGGGTGCGGCCACTTGAGATAGGTCTGGGGCGAGTACCTAAGTTCTGGCTCCACTTGGAGGGCCGTATGGGTTGGGGCGATATGGAGGTCCCAAAGGTGCGCAAAAGTGCCCCGGGCCTCCAAGAACAACCAAGACACCGCAAAGACACAAAATATATAAAGAAATGTAGCAGATGAGAAATCATGGTTCACTTTTCACGAAAATTCACTTGCGAGCAGTCTGTCGGGTCATCATTTGTCGAGCACCTTGGTGCATTCGTTGAACAATCAATCCAGAGTTCTACCTTGCAATTTAGGTACCTCGGTACCTAGTGTTCACAGTCAGCACTACGGCTCTCTTTCCTCACACCCGCAAACATTTCAACTAAACCAGAGCCAAGTCAGCGATGGGTTCGCAAAAGAATGAAACCAAACCGCGCTCGGGGACCTACGTCCCCGTTCGCAGGGAATTTGGCTCGACTAGTAGCCGGTCAACAGACAGCAAGAGGCATGCAGCAAGCAATCCCATGGAGCGGTGGCTGTCTGAACGTCCTTGCGACTCACCATACAACACAATTGGCAGTGTAGCGGTTTCACGTGGAAATAAGACGACGCGCGTTGACTCCGCCTCACACGAACGTTGGGACTGGAGCAATGCGGCCACTACCGGCAGCTAGGGAGGGTGCGTGGGTTGGGGAAGCTTAAAGAGTATCGGTGGGGAAGCGGAAGTGCCGTTTGGGGGTTTTACCTCTTCTTCTAGAGGTGCATGGTACATGTGGAGGGTGTTCCTCTCTACCTGTATAGTATATTGAACGCTCGATAAAATAGAATAGCCAGACCCTGACTTCGATGCTTGGTTTATCTACCGTACTTTAGTTGCAATAAAAAAAATACCCTTCAGTATTTTCATCATCAGTGCATTACTCTGGTAGCAAGAAGTTCCCAATAAGAGCCTTCACAAACTGCTGCGCTTCTCAGCGAATTCTCGTGCTTTGATCAAGGCTTTGTCAGATAATGCAGTATCCGGTGGACTCTGTATAGGTTCCGATGGTGACGCCAAGACATCTCGGAGCTTGACCAGAAGCTCCCCAAATTCGAAGCCTCCCCACCAAACCTGGTTAGCGATTATTGTAACTACCATTTTGTGAATATGCAGTACGCCAGTGGGTGTTGTATGTACTAAGTCGAATGGCAGAAAAAGGGGTTTCAAGGAGGTTCAAGTGACAAATAGACGACGCAGGATTTGCGTCTAAAGCTCATCATAGACCCATCTGCTTTAATAAATAATAATTTCGCAGGAGCCGTTCTGGGTGAGTTATGACTCCGCTAAAGGAGACTGCATGCGAGATGGCCCGTCTTGCAATGCGGGTCAGTCCCCTTGGCCCAGCACGTGACAGAATGCGACCCTCAATTTAAAATGAACAAAAGTACCATTGTGGCTTGGCGATGCTGACGCGGATGCGATGAAGTCAGTTCTCGTATTTGCCTGACGACATAACAACCTCTTCAATCAAAACTAGTGCCTTACAGGCCACCAACGCTCTCTGACACCCAAGTTTCGCTGAAAAGCACCGGCTAATCGAAGCATCTTCGCTTCGATTCATTGCTCTCAAGGCAAACTCGACGTGGCATTAGCCACTGCCACCAACCATGGCGATTCTCATCAGTTTCATCGCCTGGGTCATTTTCAATCTGGCCTTCGTCATACCTGCCGCAGTTCTCGTGAGTCTAGACACTGCATGACGGCTCTTTCAGCTGCTAATGACTTTTTATTAAGCTCTTCTATACCGTCAACTCCATCTTCCCCGTTCTGGCTGCGGTAGAAGACCTGGATGCGCCAATCTACGAGAGCCTCGGACTAGGTCGGGTCGCCAACGAAGATGCCGATGAATCTCCAGTGCAACAGGACAAGGACGGCTCTAAGCCTCGTGCAGTCAGTTCCAGCTTCAAGTCTATGTTCCGCCTGCTCTACTCGGGCAGGAAATGCTTCTCTCTTTCCAAGGGCTTCGGTTGGCTCCTGCTTTGGAATATGGTAAAGTGCTCAGTAGTCCTGCTTGCGACCTTCAAGCTCCCTTCAGGTTTAGGGTTCCTGGCACAGGTGCTTTTACCTCTGGCCCTTGTCCAGCTCCATACTCTCTGGGTGCATACAATCCTAGCTTCCCCGAGCCCCAAGCCTTTCTGGAGACGCCTGGTGCCCGCGAGCAAGATATTCAAAGCCGTTGCGCTCCCGATGCTCATTCTCTTGATGGCGGAAGCTACAACACAGCGCATCCTATTGCACTTCTACAGGAGCAAGAAGATGAAGTGGGAGGACTTCTTTCCTATGGGAACTGCAATGGATAAAGCCTTTGAGTTCTGGCTCCTCCTTGCCGCCCTAACGTTTATTCTCATCATCCCCGCGCACCTGCTGCTGGTACGTGTTGAAGCCTCCGTTCTTCCGGCCGATGAGCGGACCATTATCCCTCTGGATCCGGCTATTTCTGTCTCAAAACAGGGGCGCGAATACATAACTTTCATCGAGGCCGGCAAATCTTTGACGCGGACTTCACTGATAAATTTGATATTCCTTTATGTCAGGATATTCCTCATCACAGGTGCAGTGGTGGCTCTTGTCGGTTTTGTGGACTTTACCTGGTACATTATCATGGCTCTTCAGAGTTGGAGGTTTTGAAGGATACTGAACGGTGGTCTAGTTTGCTCTGCTGTATTGTTTAGGAAATGCATCTAGGGTCAGGAATCGTTATTAGATCACTATTTGTCGTATATATATTTTGTAGTAGGACGAGGATCTAAATCGAAGAGTGGCAAGGTGCCTGGGAAGCGTGTGAACAAGCCTAACTCTCTTTCTCGTTTCCTAGTGCTAGCAGCTGGAACTCTGAACTGAGATCATAGTTGTAATTACTGTAGTTGAAACTTCTCCGCGTATGTCTCAGTAGCTGATAGCTGGCTTTAGGAAGAACATCTGGACCCGAGGTTTGCTGCAGCGCGCGTTTCTCCGACCACAGATCAATCTCAGATCGATCCCGCTTTTTTACGGGCCAGGCCAGGCGATGCAGGACATTCGGCTCACCGATTTGAATGCTACCTTGTCCAGTACCTCCCTCGGCCATTTTATTTAAGACGAACATGCATCGGTCTCGCATTCAACCGACTCAGCTAGTACGCTTATAAACTCAATTGGAGTTCGAGTTAATAGAACCTCCTAGTTATGATTCAGTTTGCTCATCAAATTCCCTCTCTTGAACACCTGACGCTATAGAAGTTGGTAAGGAGGGCAGCTGCGCCCGCGAACCAGGCGGATGTCCATTCCAACTGGTGCAAGCTGGTAGAATCCTACTCTGGCCGAGCAATAACCGAAAGAGCCGACAGGCTCCCTGCGATATCCACCCTGGCCAAGGAATACAGCTCCCTGCTGGATGATGCGTACCTTTGCGGACATTGAAAGTCGACTCTGGCTGGGGAGCTGACCTGGCGTCCTCGGCAGGCGTGGCGGTTGAATCTGACGCCCGGCGCCAAGCTCCAACCCTCTTGGAGCTGGATATCATACGAAGGGGCAGTATACATGTGGATAACTCAGTTTCCCGACAAGAACTTCGAGGTAGTAGGGTGCGACGTGGAGCTCGAAAACGTAGTCCATCCATTCGGCAAAGTGCGTGGGGGTAGCCTCACGGTCCGCGGGGTCCTCGTCCACCGGACGGTTGACTTTGCCACGGGAAAGATCGGACCCGGCTCCGCCGACCCCGATTCTCCGGTGCAAAGCGTCGCAGAGACCGAAGACATGGAATGGTGTCTAAAGAGATCGCTACGCATCTTCTTGGATGACCAGAACGGGGATACGAAAGCGAGCAAGCCACCAGCGACCTACCCCGACTCGATCGTTCTGCTCATTACAGAAGCGCGGAGATGGCGGTTATCCCCGGTTCGTGGCCTGATGGGGCTGGCACTACTTCCGAAGGGAGAGAATGCGTTCGCCCACATAGGGCTGTTTGAGGTGGGGGACATCTGGGCTACCAAGTCCGAGCCGCACCGAAGAGGCGGGTTCTGTTCTGCCCAAGATTATGCGGATCACCTTCACTGGCTCTGTGGTGGACAGGAAAGAACCAAGGAAATAGTTCTCATCTGACTAGGCCTTTTGCGCGGTCAGGGACTGGCTAGAAATCTCGTTGCATCTCACTTCTTTCGTATGATGCAGTTCCAATTCGCAAATCTCATCTCTCTCAAGGCGTGTTGTCATTGGGCATAATTACCATAGGAGTGAGCCCTCTTGCGTTACAGTCGGTAAGCTACCAAGTGCACCGAGGTTCACAAGCCGCGACGACAAGGTGGCCGGCAGAGTCACCAAGAGAGCCCAACGCCACAGACCACGACTACTCCTCTGCCTGTTGGCGGTTTGCGTAGACCAATCAGTGGGGGCGATACAACCCCAGCTTGGGGCCTCCGCGGTGGTGGCGCGGTCGTGTTCTGTATGATGTACGCAAGTGCTCACTGACTTCGCCACCAGCTGGGAGTAAGCTGCACGCGAAGACACGAAGATTCCAGAATCTTCCCCAAGCAAAAGCCTCGGTTCTTTCTAGTTCGATGGCGGATTTCAACATATGTAGAAGTACATTGTGTGAAGGCATTTTCGACAAAAGTGCCAGCCTTTCCTTTGCGGCGATCATTTAAGAAGTGTGATTTCGCGCGTCCCGCGCACGCTACCCACGATGCTACAGCGAGGCCCTCATACGTCATACAGGGCAATCCCGCCGATGCCCGACCTCCAAACATGACCAGCATCTCGTCGCAGCCCACGACAGCACCCCCCTCAACGAAACATGGCCCGCAGGACTGGGAGCGCTTACAGCCCGTCATCCGGCGGCTGTATTGGTTCGAGGGCAGGGAGCTGTCGGAGGTGATGCAGACCATGGAAAAGGACTATGGCTTCGTGGCGAGCGAGAAGCAGTACAAGACATATTTCAAGCGGTGGCGACTGAAGAAGAACGTCACTGCCGACGAGATGAAGGCCATTGCCCGGGTGCGCTCACGGCGCCTTGCGAACGGAAAGCAGACCGACTTCTGGGTTAGAGGCAAGCCGGTCCCCGACCTCAAAATTGACCGCTTCATCAGCCGGCAAACAAGCATGCTTGTGGACGACGAACCGCCGGCTCAGCTACCTACCGAAATCAAGTTCTCGACCCCTAAGGATACAGGGCCCTTGGCGGACTGGAACGAGGAGCTCGTGCCTCCTTCTCGCCCGGCGGACGAGTTGCCAATACCCTCACGGCCATTGCCATGGCCCCAGCCAGTACCTTTTCCTACGGTGTCCGAACTCCCTCCTTCATTCCTGGCGCCACAGCCTAGTCGCCCGCAGAGTCTATCTCCCACTACATCGCAACTGTACTCGCCCAGCGTTGCTCCGCTCGATGAGGAGCTAAACTTTGAGGATTCGTTCGGGATGCCGGACGCATTCGCAACAGACGCACAGTTTGAAGACATGTGGAAGGACTTAGCAATTCTCGAGCCCGCTGACGCGGCCGACTCTGGTTCGTCGATATTGGAGTCAGCACCCGAATATCCTGTCACCGTTCCCAGCCTGCTCGTGACTCACGACCAATCCGGCAATTCCGGTTCTGAAATTTGCCCCCGCACATGGGAGCAGTACCAGGTAGAGAGGTTTACGCAACCACACGAACCGCGGCGCAATGAATCAACCAGCATACCCCGATACCAAGAACAGTTCACCAGTGTGATTGCGCGGCATGATCCTCATCTAGATGAGTCCTTCCGGCAAGCAGCTCGTCAGGGAGATCTCGCGTCGATCTCCCGACTGCTTCATCGGGGCGCGAATATTGAAACTCGTTCAGCAAAGGGCCTGACGGCGTTGCACACGGCATCGCTCCGGGGAAGCCTTGGGGTGCTCCAAGCTCTACTGGAGGCGGGGGCGAATTTGCTGTCGGCAGTCGCCGGCGAGGTGGAGTTCCAGGTTGAAGAACAAGGCAACCTTCGGTTCCTACAGTCCAAGAAGCCATCTGCGCTGCACCTTGCAGCTGCCAAGAACCACTGCGAGGCAACGAAGATTCTTCTGCGCTATGGTGCAGACCCGAATCTGGCAGATGCTACAGGCGACACTCCGCTGTCCCTAGCCGTTAAACTGGGAAGCGCAGAGACAGTAGATGTTCTCTTGCATCATGGTGCCAATATGCATCCGCCGTATCTCATCGTCACAGCCGCTGGGATGGGCTTCGCCGAGATAACGCTCAATCTCGCCCTAAATGGGGCTGATGTTGACGCGAGAAACTTGGACGGTGCAACGGCACTGCATCTCGCGGCTGCAAATGGCCATGACCGGACCGTCGACGTTTTGCTCGACCGTGGAGCCAAGGTGGACGCGATCTGGCGCGGAAAGACTCCGCTGGGCCTCGCTGCTGAGTACAACCGTGACGGTACGCAGCAACTCCTACTGCGGCACTACCCGGACGCAAACGTAGTGGTCGGCAAGAACGGTATGACTCTTCTTCACCTTGCGGCATACCGTGGTCAGCGCGATTTGGCTGCCGTGCTGCTCGACAACGGTGCCGAGTTGGGTGCGGTCGAGGCTCGGGACAATAAAACGCCGCTTCATTTGGCTTGCGAGCATGGCCACGCGTCAATTGTATCTTTGCTCTGCGAGCACCCCTCTGCGCAAAAGGTGGTCGACAAACCAACCAAAGACGGACACGTCCCCCTCCACTTTGCTTGCGCGAGTGGCAAAATCGCCAGTGTAACCTCCCTCCTCCAAGCCGGTGCGAATATTCCACGGCGCGGCTGCACGCCGCTCCACTTGGCTTCTCGCCTCAACCATGTCTCCATTCTCAGGCTACTCCTCGACTACCGTGCTTCCGGCAGGGCCAACAGAGAGACTTCCTCCGAGATCGTCCCCTTTAATCCTCTTCGCTTTGCCTTTGGAACCCCGTGTCTCCGTGAGGCCATACAACGCCGATGGGGCACCACGACGGTCAAGTTCGGAACCGTGCCATTCCTGCAAGCAGCCTCGCCTTTGGCGGTGCTCGAGGCTTGCGTGTCCAAGGTCATCCGCTCTCTGCCCGCTCGGCCGGAAGGTGGAGAAGACATCTTCGACGCCGCGAGGCTGGATCTTCCCGAAAGGATTTCCAGCTTCATCAGCGCAGGCGTACCGATCAATAAGCGCGATGCCTACGGGCGCACAGCACTGCACCATGCCGCGCAGCTAGGACGGGCGCGGACCGTCAGATTCCTCCTCCAGCGTGGCGCCAATGCAGGGCTCAGGGACTGGGAGGGGTCTACGGCTCTGCACTACGCCGCTGTGGCCCTGAGTTCCAGCTCTCCAGGAGGAGTAACGGGGACCATTGAGGCACTTCTAGGCGCCAATGGTTTAGACAACGAGGCCAAAGACGCAGCGGGGTGCACGGCGCTACACAACGCGGTCCTGTTTGGAAACCTGGAGGCTGCGAAGGCGCTGGTAGATCGTGGCGCCTTTGGCTATGCCGTGAACGAAGCGGGAATGACGCCTCTTCATTATGCGGTATACCAGGGAAACTTGAGCATGGTACGCATGTTTGCTACGCGAGGGTTCGACATGTGGGGAGTACTGATTTCTATGGATCAGGAGGGCAGAGACATGCAAGACGTCAACTGCGGCTATTTATCCAGCGAGTGGGAAGTTCTCTGCCCGAAGGACGGGCACCAGGCTAGGACAAAGGTAAGAGAGGAGCTGATGGGATCGAGAACCGCGGGTCGGGGGCTGTGGTGGGTGGGTGCTTAATGTCGGCTGCTGGACGGTAGCGTTGAGCACAACTGCTATACCCTTGACGTGTGGTTCCTGTCCTTTTGGGTGGTTGTGACGAGCAAGCGCGGGTGACGTTCATGCATGGACGGGAGTTGTCACATTTACCGGCGAACGGAGCTGCGCAGCATTGACATCGAGGGGAGGCTTCATGGCGGCATGGGTCGGTGTTGAAGCAGTCCAGAACTTCTCCTCTTTATATGATACCACAAGATTCAGAGGCGTGGGTATATATCACACCTCTGTATGCGATCGCTTTAGTTGGGTAGTTATTTAACAATTATAAGTATTATTATAAGTCAAATAATGAGTACCTATCCAGGAGTAGAGAAAGTCCGGCAATAACCTGCTGCTGTTGTCCCGCTATTGCCACCAGCATGCCGCCACGTGAAATGCCACTTCGCGAGAGATGGATGGACATCTCGCTAAGCTCCGATTCTGTCTCCGACGCTATGGAAGCTCATACATGATACTGGTACATTAGCGTTAGGCGATCTCCCCGCCCGCCCCGCACCCTATCTGGAACGTTGCACTGGGCGTATAGCGTCCCTTCCGAACTAGCGCTGTAGATAGCCGCATGCATGGTCGACAGCCTTCGCCTTCTTACTTTCGACATCCTCGAGACCTACTATACCATCGTCAAAAATCCAGCTCTGCAGGATGATCCCTCAACCGCACTCCGTCGTCGCAGGCGAGGGAGTGGTCCAAGTCACAGGACTACCTCCCACCTGCTCTATTGACCCTTCGCTACCCCCCGAGGGATACACTCTCGACCTGGGTGCTTCCGATGCTGGCATAGTTTGTGTGACCGGAGGCTCTGCAGCTGGCGTCTTTTACGGAACCCAGACGCTCAGGCAGCTCCTGCCGCCAGCATCGCTCCGCCGCAACCGGGCCGCTTCTGAGGGTCCTTGGGAGGTGCCGGTACAGCGCATCAGTGATGCACCGCGCTTTGCCTGGCGAGGTGTCATGTTAGACGTCGCGCGCCACTTTATGCCGCTGCCCGACGTGCTGCGCTTTATTGACCTTGCGGCGTTTCACAAGCTCAACGTACTGCACTTACATCTGACGGATGACCAGGGATGGCGGCTGCCCGTGGACAAGTGGCCCCGGCTGACAACAGTGTCCTGCTGGCGGAAGAGGACGATGCTCGGAACGCAAGCCTATCAGAAGTTCGATGGCCGGCCTCACGGAGGTTTCTATTCGGCCGAGGACCTGAGGGAGATCGTGGCCTTCGCGGCTGACAGGCACATCACAGTAGTGCCGGAGGTCGACATGCCTGGGCACATGCAGGCCGCGATCGCTGCATATCCAGAGCTCGGCAACGGCGTGGAGGTAGACGTGTTGGACTCTTGGGGCATCTCTAAGCACGTGTTAAATATGTCGGACAAGGTGATAGAGTTCTGTAAAGATGTGCTCGATGAGGTCTGCACCATCTTCCCGGGCAAAGTCATCGGCATTGGGGGGGACGAGTGTCCGCATGACGAGTGGAAGGCCAGCCCCGAAGTGCAGGAGCGGATGAAGGAGCTAGGTTTACCAGACGAGAGTGCGCTGCACGGATGGTTCGTGGGGCAGATGGCGGACCATCTCCGGGTGCAAGGTCGCCGTACCTACGGGTGGGACGAGGTCCTGGCTGGTGGAGAACGGACTCCCGCCGACATTCTTATTGCGGCGTGGCGCGGCCCAGCCCCGACCAAGATCGCCGCGCAGCGCGGATTCGAGGTTGTTGCCTGCCCAGACATTGCAGTCTACCTCGACTATCGCCAGTCCGAAGACAAGGACGAGCCTACGCCTGTGGGCACTGTACTGACGGTAGAGGATGTGTACGCCTTCGAGCCAGTCCCGGAGGGGCTGTCGGAGGAGGAGGGGAAGAGAATCATTGGAGCTCAGGCAAATGTGTGGACGGAGCAGATGGAGAGCGCTCGGCGCGTGGACTACATGGTCTACCCGCGTCTTTGCGCCCTGGCTGAAGTTGCTTGGGGGAAGCCAGCCGAAGCTAGCACGGGGCTGGACTTCGGCACCAGGTTGGCGGAACATCTCGCGAGGCTGGATGCGCTTGGGGTCAACTTCCGACCGCTGAGTGGTCCGCGTCCGTGGGATGCCCGGCCGGATGCCCCAGGCAAGCCGCGCTCCAAGGAAGAGCGCCTCGCAATTCTGGAAAAGCTTGTTGCGGAACTGAAATAGGGGCAGTTCGCACGAATACGGGACACGTCTTCTGTAACTACTCGAAGACTAGCTTTAATGTCACACTACTTGCAAGTACGTAATTACCTTGCCAGCCTCCTAGGCCCTGCAGCCATTGTTTCGGAAAGGGGGGGCAACCCTCCCAGCTCTAGGAAGGAGATGAGGTTGAGGGGGCTGGATATTGCAGTAAAGAGCGACTAGGGGAGCGGCTTGGGAAGATCATGGGGTCGAGCGGGGTGGATATAGGCCTACAGTGGGCCCAGTCCACTTTGTGCCCTCCCGGTAGAGTGAAAACTTGTGAGAATATCACCTTGCCTGAGTAAGGATGGCCTGGGTGAGAAGATATCGAAATCCGCCTTTCTCAACCCAAACAGTTTACTAACACTTAGAGGAGCCACAACGACTAAAACCCGGAGTTTGCCTAAACGGCCACCTCTTAATCCTGCTTCACTTATATATATAGCCCTTTGTGCCCATCTTCTCCCTAACATGATGTATATATACTTCCGTATAGGATAATGTAGCGGGTGGCATCGGGATACCGTCAAAAAGGCTAGATATTATAGTGAAGCTAAGCTGTATTTAGAAAGACAGGCCACCAAAGACGGACTACCTACCGTTTAGGTGGGTAGCTTTAAGGAAGCCAAGGTTAAAAGGGCTAAATATTTACAATAAATGCTGTAAGTACGACGATCACCTGCCCTTTCTGTCAATCTTCACGATTACCCGCTCTTTAGGCGGGTAGCTTTAAGGAGGATAGAGTCGAAAGGGCTAGATTACAGTGAAAACATTTGTATACTAGGCACTATGCACACTTGCATACTGCAACTAGCTAGGTATTCGGTATCGCCTGGTGGGAGGCACATGGGAGGCAAGGGGTCGATAGGGTTATATATAGCAGTATGGTTAGATATTGCACTAAGATTGTGGCCAATGAGGATAGGATAAGTGAAAGCACCTGCAGACGAGTGGGAAAAAACTATACTAGATGTTTGTACCCTATCACAACATGGCAAGCCAAATACAAGCTTCTTCGCTATCTAAACTCCCAGCCACAATCCAAGCTACCCTCCCTTTAACTTTGCTAGAGTAGAACCCAAAATGGCGTGGCGTAAACTAACTTTCCTCCCTCCTCCCTCCTCCTTCGAGGGTTGACAATGTTCTCGCGCCCAAATTACCATCCAAATTACCATGCTACAAGCTTCACTGCACAACCCTCTCCCCCCAACCCTCTCCTCCTAAAGCTACCACCCTTCCAAAGGGTTGCAAGAGCTGGGTCGAGAGGGCTAAACAGTGAAGCTTCGGCCAAGCCGAGCTACCCACCCTTTTGGTTGCAAGAGCTTAACCAAAGCTTCACTGCAATATTCAACGAAGCTTCACTACAATATTTAGCCCTCTCGGCCCTCACCCTCTCCCTAAAGCTACCCAACCGGGTGATTTCGGTGTATGGTGCATATGTTGAACAAGGAAGCTTCACTGCAATATTTAGCCCTCTCGGCCCTCACCCTCTCCCTAAAGCTACCCAACTGGGTGGTTTCGGTGTATGGTGCATATGTTGAACAACGAAGCTTCACTGCAATATTTAGCCCTCTCGACCCTCACCCTCTCTCCCTAAAGCTACCCAACCGGGTGGTTTCGGTGTATGGTGCATATGTTGAACAAGGAAGCTTCACTGCAATATTTAGCCCTCTCGACCCTCACCCTCTCTCCCTAAAGCTACCCCCACCCAAAGGGTGGGTTCTGCATGGTGGCAACGAAGCTTCACTGCAATATTTAGCCCTCTCGACCCTCACCCTCACTCCCTAAAGCTACCCACCCGAACCCACCCGAAGGGTGGGTTCGTTGCATGGTGGCAACGAAGCTTCACTGCAATATTTAGCCCTCTCGACCCTCACCCTCTCCCTAAAGCGGTGGGTAGGTTGCATGGAAGCTTCACTGCAATATTTAGCCCTCTCGACCCTCTCCTCCTCCCTTTCCCCAGGTCTTTCCCAAAGACTACCCTCCCAATGAATGGGGCGATGCTTTCCACAGGTTAGCTGGGGCTGTTGGCTGCACCTGCACTGTAATGTCTTGCCCTCTCGGCCCTCTTCTTCCTAAAGCTATCCATGGGGCGCAGGCTAGAAGGTGAGTTTGAGAGAAAATAAGGTTGAGAGCGTTAGATATTACATTGAAGCTTGCTGCGTTAAGGCAGGTGACTATCCTGGCCTTCTACCCTGCCATAGGGTGGGTGGCTTAGAGGGATGAAGGGGTCGAGAGGACTAGATATTGCAGTGAAAGTTGCGCTCGATACCTCATTGGATGGGTGGCTTTAGAGGAGGAAGGGTCTAGATGGCTAGATATTGTAGTGAAGCTTTATTTTCAGTCACCGACTGGTAAAATTTGTAACCCCTCAAAGGGATATTATGATAGGCCCATCTTACGCACCCAACCTAGGAAGGATGGCGGCTTGGATAGGGTTGAGCGGGAGTGGCTTTTCAAGCCACCTCCAGTCTCCTCAATTGGACTGATTCTCGATCGCAAACCAGTCCCGTAGAGTCGGGTGCGTAGAGGTTATGACGATATTCCCTCGGCCAATCCAGGTTGGCAGCGGCTGCGCAGCCTGGACTGGGCATGTGATGACGCGCAAATGGTCTGATGGCGAGGGACCGAAATTAGACAAGCGGCGGGCTGAGGCCGGCGTTGGGCGCGGGCGGGGCCCCGTCCGGCCCGGGCGTCGCCTGAGGCAGGCTTGCTAGGCTGGCGCGAGCAGTCTGGCCGCGCAGTAGGCCCAGCAATCGGTTGCCTGCGGATGGTAAGTCGCCAAGGTCGTCTTAGGCTCTGGCCACCTCACGGCCAGGATCGGGCGCGCCAATCACGAGGTCAGGCGGGTGGGTGCGAGAGCTGATCCCACGGCGAGAACAAACCGCCGTCCAGCGAGCGATCAGCCCACGTCGGAAGGCGAACCACCCCACCGTCGACACACCAACACGCAATGCTGGATTCGCACCGCACCACGCTCAGAATGTCGCGAGAATTGTCAAGACATGTCGAGAATACAAATACACCGGGTATGATGGCTCGGACGGTTTGCTGCAGACTCATTTGCATTGCATTCAACCAAAGCATCAAACCGCCTCTCGAGCCGCATCAAGCACATCATCGTCTGAAGTCGTATTCCCGGGCGCATTTCCACTCCGCACCCCTGCAAAAAAGGAACCGTCCAGACCTGCTCAGCTCAGCCAATCATCTCACTTAGACCAACACCATGGCCGCCCAAGCCGTCAAGCTTCCCGCCGCCGCCCGTGCCGGTAGCAAAGCCGCCCCTGCAGTTCTTCTCTTCGGAACCGGTACGCGGCCCGCCGTCGTCTGCATCTTGCATCCTCCACGCTAACGATTCTCCCTGCAGCCGCCGGTCTCGTGGGCACCTACGTCTATACCCAGCTCCAGAAGGAGTCCCGCGCCCTGGACCGCTCCTTTGCGCAATACAAGAGTGCCGAGAGCGAGGCGTCAAGGCAAAGGACCTTCGAACACGCCAAGGAGGATCCGCGCAAGAGCCTGTTCAACGTCTTGAGTTGGTGATCGAATATCGCAATGTTTTGACGGCGCTTCGGGGAGGGGTGCATCATCGCATGCAGGAGTTGGGGACGATCCATCGGGGCGATTCTACGCGACGCCCTCGATCGAATTTTGTTTTGTCGATCCTTTATCAATTCTTCTCTGTATATACATCGTGATATATGCGTTCGCGCCGCTAATCCGAATCCCATTTCATGACTCTTCCTCTTCCCGAGTAGCTGAAAAAGACATCGAGGCTAATCCAGGACGGACGTCTCGATGTAGTCCATATCTCGCTAAAGTGACCACCATCCCTGCTTGGGCAATATTACGGGCCAACTTGGGCCATCTAGCGATTGAGCACGCCCGGGTGCAGCTCTCAATATGGTTGGAAAGATGGTATGTATACACAAACGAAAACGAAATAGCACTTGGAGGAGCTACGACGACTATAACCCAGAGACTACCTTAAAGACCGCTTCTTAACCTTGCTTCACACATTTACATGGCCCTTTCAGCCCCAACTTCTCCCTAATGCGACGTGTGTAAAGAGGATGGTTTGGCGGGTGGCTTAGGAATAGAGAGGCCGGGCGTGCAGCGGCAGCGGCAATGATACGGGCACCCACCCAATCACCTAAAGGGTGGGTGAGGGTCGAGACGGCTAGACATTGCAGTGAGATCCGCAGTGAAATTCTTAAGCCTTGCGGTGAGCCAGGGTGGGTAGTTTTAGGAGGAGCTGCCCGAGGAAATGCCCAATGAGAGACTACCCTCCCTTTTGGGTGGGTAGGTTTTGGAGGAGAGGGGGTCGCGAGAGGGTTAGATATTGCAGTGAAAAGAGTAAGATGACGGAGGAGAGGGGGTCGAGAGGGTTAGATATTGCAGTGAGTAAGATGAAGGGGTCGGAAAAGAGTAAGATGAGGGGGTCGGATGACTACCCTCCCTTTTGGGTGGGTAGTTTTAGGAGGAGCTGCCCGAGGAAATGCCCAATGAGAGACTACCCTCCCTTTTGGGTG
>MU270030.1:918140-1011856 GCA_021432635.1 Thozetella sp. PMI_491
CACAACGGGTGAGAACGACCAACGAGTGAGAACGACCACCCGCCCTTTTGGGTGGGTAGTTTTTGGAGGAGTGGCGTCCAGTCAGTGAACGACCACCCTCTCTTTGGGTGGGTGGGTTAGAGGGCGGAAGAAAGTTAGTTTACGCCCCGCCATTTTGGGTTCTACTCCACCAAAGTCAAAGGAAGGGTGGCTTGAATTGTGGCTGGGAGGGCAGCGAAGAAGCTTGTACTGTACTTGGCTTGCCAACTTATGATAGGCACAAACTTGTAGTCCTCTAGGCCCTATCTCCCCCTTAGTCGCCGTGTCTTTGGGCGGCCTAGGTGGACATAGAGCTAAATTGGAACTATCGCAGTCAAATGCCTACCAACGCAGCCATTACTAGAATACTACCTGGCTTGCTTGACTACATCCTCTCCCAAATGTATCCTCTTTAATCTTTAGTAGACCCTATGGATAAGTTTACCTATATGCTATTCGCCTCCCCCCCCCCCCTCATTCGCCTACCCTCATGTATTAACGCGCCGACACGTCTCTCCATTACCCATTTGATACTAACTACTATAATGTAAGATATACGCGCTCGATCGATATAATACGTAACTCGTTAGAATCGTGATCTTTTTATTGCTTTAAGGCCTATTACTTTAGTTTAAACTTCTTTTTAGCTGTCACCAATATTGATAATAATATACCGGTCCGTAAGGTAAGCTGGATTGGTGCCTAGCCTCGTGATAACCTCTTTGGAGCCATTTCTCTCGTATTGAACTTACCGCTTGACTTGCTCGTCACTGCAATCGCCATCCCTCCTGGAGCGATTGAGACCTTTGAGAACCAAGTCTGTGTGTAAGCCCGCCAAAAATAGCCCCGAGGTATAAGTGGCAGCATTAAAATGGCTGAGGCGAGGCGGCGTCGATAAAGCTAGCTTTAAGAATTATGTAGATAGCTCAACCTTGGCAAACTTTTCTTTGGAGTGGTTCCAAGCAGTAATACCGCAGTGATTACATAAAATGTGAGTCACGAGACGTAAAATCTTGCATGACTCTACTTACTATTACTCCCTTGAATACTTCGTTTCTCCGATTACTCTACTAACTTCCTCAAGTAGTGTGCAAAATTTCTTCGCCTTCTCGCTCCCAAATTACCTATCGATATTCCCCTTCTCTGCCTTGGCAACTGGTATACGTTTCCAGATATCATACTCCTTCATGGCTTCGACTTTGGCGTCGCGTGATCCGCGGCAATTCACCCGAGATGAGTTTCTGTGGGACTTGCGCAGCGACGCGGAAGGAGATCATCGGTATGCGACCTATCGCTATGCGGTTCAGCTTACCTACATGCCATCAGTGCTGCATATCGACCACTTACCCGAAATGTCAGCCACTGACTTTGTCGATACCTGTAATAAGTCAGTGCCTATTTACCTCACGCCAAGCCGAAACGCTCGTCTGTTGAGAATGGTGCTTCACAACTACATCTACCGTCGATGGTTTCGTCCGTATCGAAGTGAGATTGAGCGTCTGCGATATCTCTGCAAAACCATAAGTCCTATTGACTTAGATGTTGAAGTTGTACCGTCTCAACAGACTATCAGCACTCTCCTAGCTTTAAATCAAGCTATCTGCTCTGAAGTTGAGGCGCGCCATCACACCTACGATAAGCAGCTCGAATCATCCAGCGACGAAGTACCATTGAGTGCAGGGAATGCATTCATGGATCGGGTTGAGGACCACAAGCTGCACATTCTTCAACCACTATTCCGTGCACTGGTGATTATCACCTGCTCTGAAAGTTACCACAACGAAGACTCTAAAAATATTGGCAAACTTCCCGTTCTCTTGGTTCGCACAGGTATCGAAGACGGCCTCAGTGCACCTATCACGTTCGAGTCCATCCAGGACCAGAGTGGTGACTATGCAGGAAATAAGACTAAAGATATAGTAAATACAACGCTAGAGGTAGCTATTGATTTCGTGATGGGTATAGAGGCTAGGGAGGCCGCAGTGTTTGGCCTCCAGCCTACTCCAGCAGCAGTATGGAAGGCAGAAAGAAGGACCCTTGCTATTTGGCGACGGTATAGAGGAGACGAGCCATTGACTGGGCCTAGCTCTCAGTTTGTGAATGAGGATAAGTATCCGGTGTGGCAAGGACTGGGAGAAAACCAGGACAGCTGGGTCATGGCTGAAATCGAGCGGCGGGAGTTAAGATTTGAAGCCAGAAGGGCTGCGGGGGAATTCGGTGACGCGCTCTAGATTTGATCAGGGTTTGACCTCGTAATACACGCTTGGTATCTCAAACTTGGTTCTGGCCGAGCGCGATCTACACCAAACAAGCCGGATTAAAGAAGCACTTGCGATGATCCTTGGATGATGTACGTGAGAAGTGGCACACTCTAAGATTAGCCGATTTTTATCCCCGCAATTTAGCGCAATTGCTCCTTGTGCCTTATTGACTTTGGAGTATCGAATAGGGTGGGCATCCCGATAGCTTAGCCTATCCCTAATTACTCCTAAGATAAGGCTACCTAAGGTACCCAGATATAGAGTCTGTGAATTGGCTTCACCTGGCAGTGTTCATTCATCGGCTGGTTCCTAGGTTGCACTCAGGCAAACCGATAGACGATGCTGCTCAAGTTACTAGTCACCTATCGCGGCGCCCCAACCAACAAGGAGCTCAGACGCGCAGACTCGTATAGGTGTCCCTCGAAAGGGGAGCAAGTTCCTCATATCATCAGAATCAAGTTTCTTAGGTCCGGCAGGGGACTCCACGCATTTTGTACCCTCGGATCATGCCAGATCACATCCATCATCGGGGTTGAAACGCTGACAGGCGCTCTGACTGCTGGGGACGAACGCGACGACGATGAACTTGCTACATGGAAAAGAGTTGTTAAGGCGTTGACTTCTGGTGGGGAGATCCCCCACCAAATTTAAGTTAAGTAGCTGGTTTGTGACTTGTGCAACCGCCTCCGCCACAAGGGCCAGATCAGCAGTGGCCGGTGTCTATTCTCGCCAGTTATGTCTGGACGAGGTGTGGACCCCCGTATGACGTCCCTGAAACGAGCTTCGAAACCCCAATTGGCATAAAATACGGTGTTAGGTTCCCTGGCCGTGTCCTGACTGAGAATAGCAATGCACTCGGGTGTGAACTGCTCCTAACGACCCGTGTATTTTCTTTCCCGAGCCAAAAGACACTAATCCTGTGACCTGAACTAGAGGACCCTTTTAACGACATGCTCAAGGTCCATCCTCGGTGGAGGCCGTTCCACTCGTCTAGTTCGTCGAGGTGATTGAGGATTTTGATTCAGCCTTGCGGTGCTTGCGCTTCTCTTTCCGTGACATTGGGCTGTCTGGCGCTGCTGGCGGAGGCACGACTGTCTGAGACAGAGACACGGGCTCCAAAAACCAGCAAAGATCCGGTAATTTCCCTTTGCGAGGGAATACTCGCACTTGACTTATACATCGGCGGCCAAATAATTCCGGGTATGTTGCCAGCATTCTGGCAGGGCCTTTGCCATGATCGGTCCCAAGAAGAGCGAAGAAATTGTCCTCCCCAGCCTTTATGTCTACCGGTGCCAAGTCGTCTTCGCCACAAATGGCCGCGATCAAGTTCTGAGTAACCTGAGAGAAGTGTTAATTCTCAGTAGAGAATACAGTCAAACACACTGCTTTACCTGATTATCGATTTTGACTCTCCAGATCGCCTGGAGGTGCTTCATGTTGCTGCTGTGCACCATCATCACTCGAGAACAGCAGACAGCCATTAAATCTGACCAAAACATTTGCCCAGGCTGCCTGTAAAACCGATCTCGATTTGCAAAGTTGTTCATGCAAAGAAGGGCTTTGCCCCCGGAATGCACATAGTTCTGGTACATAGACTGTGAGTGCCCCGACGTTCCAAAAGAAGAGTTGTGGACTTCTATAAAAACATAATCATCTCTTGGGTGGTTGGCGTTCGCCAGAGAATCCTCTGTCGTCACATCGATACAAGCCAAAGATGGCGGTTCAATTGTCGTATAATAGTTAGGAGCTATCTCCGGAAGGCGCTGGTCCAAATCGCTTGACCTCTCTATGGCGCGCACAAGTTGTCCGTAGAGAGTGCGGCCCTTTGTAACGAGAGACACGTACTGGGACAAAGTCGACGACATCTTTGAACAATTATAGCAGCACGAGACTCGAAAATCGACATGGAAAACGTCGCTACGGTGCATCTGCAATCGCCAGAGCATCATGCCCCCAAAAATAACGTCATGATGGTGGACAGCCCTGAGTTCTTTCCTCAAGTGATGAGCACCTTCCGAATGGACATGAAGGCGAACGGACTCAGTCCCAGAAAGCAACTTTCATGTCCCCGGCCAATCGACTCCGGAAAACATTCGCAGTCTTCTCCACATAGAGTCCGCTTACAACCTATACGCCCTGAATGGTGATTTCCTGGTGGATTTGATCAAATATTTTGCCAACGCCTTAGCCGCCATAGGATCACTTCTTGCATCAATTTTTTTTATCTTTTTATTCGCCTTTATGAGTGATAAGACCAGCTTAAGGGGCGGCACAGTAACTGCTGCGCAAGTCTGTCACTCCATCGTGCTGGTGGTAGCAACTGAGGTACAACCATATGTGGGAAAATGGTCGCGTTGAGAAGTATGGACAGTCGTAAATGCATTTACAGTTTAGTTACCACTCAGTTCATCATTTCTCCCGGTTACTCTGTGCAGCACTATATATTACATGACGAGCTCTCCGACTCACTTGAGAGCTGCAGCGCCACAGCCACGATATCTCTTGGTTTCACCTCTGTCTTTACCTTGGTTTTCAACCCTCATACGTTTATCTGGGTAGTTTAAAAGAAGAATTAGATATTTTTATAAAATAAAACCATGATTATTTGAATAGAGTAAGTAGTGAATCCTGTGATTGGGATGAGAAAGTCAATTGTTCTCTGGATTTTCCGGAAGACAACTTGAAGTCTTCCGTTTTAGACAGGCGAAATCCACCCGTTAGACTGGCAATAACTTAAAGAGTTCCAGAACGGTAGTCCAGCCACATATATGCAGAATAGTCGTGTGAAGATAGAAGGAATATATTTTCTTATGACTGTAACCGGCTTCTAGGATGCTGCGGGCTGTTGGGGCCATCGCCTGAATCTGGCCTTGGTTTGTGCTCATCTTTCATCGCCCCCGTAGACTCGAGACTCTCTAGAAGATAGTTTAGTCATATAGGAACAGATCTAGAATCATTGAAAGATCGGCTTCGGTAAACTCCAGATTAACAAGGCCCACCTCGCTAACACCCATCTCCAATCCGCTTCCTTTATCAGGATATGTTGGGAATGTTGTGGGGATCTAAAATAGATTCTAAAAACGTGAGACATGTGTTGTTGAAGCGGATGGTGCATTCGCACATCTTTCTCTATAGAACTCTCGAAGAACGTCTCTAAGGATGTCTCTCACTTGATCCACAGCCATCTCCTTCAACCATTCCTCTACGATATTCAGGCTTCTGTCGGGCGCTAGTCTTCAAGTTTACAGCAACGGTGCAGGCAATTCCTTTAATTAAACTAAATTACTTACATATACTAAGTGCGCTAAAATGGTCCTCTGATTATCTTATAGCCAGTTATAGTCATAGCCTATATACGTTGTCAAGGTTTGATGTATTTAAAGGATTGTTTAACCGATAATGGGATGGGGTAACTATCTTCCTATAATAGTTATAGTTGTCTAGAAATAAAACAATAAATATATATATTGGCGATCTACATACTAGATATATCTCTAAGCACCATGAGAAGCTAGCAATGAGTGACAGTAATTATATAATACCGCAATGCAAATATTAAGGGGAGCCAGCACTAGAATTGCTAGTAAACTAATACATAGTTAGCTTCATTCATAATTGCTGAAACATATCTTCTTCTAACAGACCTCTAGGCTTCCAGTATTTTTACCGTCTTTCATCAAGCTGCCATGACCGACTAAGGCGGGCTGAGTGGCAAAGGCTGCTTTCAGCAGTTTTCTGCGACCCACGGTGGTGGCCAGAGCCCTTCACACCTCTCCGGATTACTCAGGAGTCTGCTAACTCTTCAAGCCCCATGCGTTGCAGCTGCGGCGTTCGAAACCATCGGGGATAACCATGCACGTGAAGAATAGCAAATGCAGAGCAATGAGTTCGCTTAAGCTAGCTATAGCATACATAGAGATACGTTGATTGAAGATGGTAAGCAATGACTTTTGCTTTGCTCATCTGTACTCGTACGCCAGCTAAACCAGTTGATCGCACGGGAATACAAACCTAGCTGGCCTTCCAGGTACGGAGCACATGGGCGAGGTGTCTGATCATCTATCTATCCCACCACTCGTTTATTCTATCTAGCGTGTCCTACGTTTATTGGGGGTACCTTTACTAACAGCCCTTGCAGGAATAGACAGCAGCCATCTACCAATAAATCTGCAGTGGCGCAGTGCCTGTTGGTCGCGACATGGGAACCTTTCGGGTCGGGTCAGCTGCATCTGTATGCCCCAGCCCATAGGTGCTCTACCAGATTCTAGTTCGTTCAGACATTCAAGCTCACTGTCCAACAAATTCCCAGTATTTTACCTCAAATCGAGTCCCAGGCGGTAGCTCGGCCTTTTGGGGATAATTTTTTCCCAACAGCTTTACGTCTTATTCCGGCCTATCTCATCCTGTTTGCCTTGTCAACCAAGCCAGCATCTACGAGGCCACAGCACTAACTACACCTTTCAAGTTAATGCTACCACACTTTACGCTTTGCACAAGATGCCTAACAGACATCTCAAATTGCGGAGCTAGCAGCACGGATCGCTGCGAATACGAAAAAGGTCGATAATTACCTAGCTACACACTCCCTCGCTACCCCCTCGTTCGACGTCGATGCGCCCGTGCAGCCGTTAATACCTAAGACGGAGGCCGATGTCCTCGCCGCTCGCGATGCTGTCATCCAGGACACGCTGGAGCTGCGCCAGCTCATGCTAGGCCCGCGCGAGCAACTTCTCAGCTACCAACCCAACCAGCTTCTTAACCAGCTGGTCACTGCACGATTCGAGCTAGCACACCACGTCCCCATCGACGGCGAAGCTACCTTCGCCGACATCGCCAGCGCTGCAGGACTAGGGGAGGCGCACGTACGCAAAATCATCCGCCACGCAATCGCGTAGCACATCTTCTGCGAGCCTCGTCCCGGCATCGTCACCCACAGCGCGGTCTCACGCCTGCTCGTGGAAGATCCCGGCTTGGCGGCCTGGGTCCGCTGGTGCACTGATGACTGCTGGCTCGCAGCTTATCACACCTGCGAAGCCATGAAGCGCTGGCCGGGATCCGAGGAGCCGCACGAGACTGGCTTCGCCCTGGCGAACCAGACAAATGTTTCTTTGCTTGACTTCCTCGCCGCTCACCCGGAGCGCACGGTCCGATTCGCTGCGGGTATGCGTTTATACGCCGCCAGCCCGGGTCTGGAGGTCAGCCGCATCGTCGACGCCTGGCCGTGGGGCGAATTACCGAAAGGCGCTACTGTGGTAGACGTCGGCGGCTCACACGGGGAAGCAACCATTGCTCTTGCGCGTGCGTTCCCTTCTCTGTACCTCGTGGTGCAAGGTGTCGATGCCCAGGCCATCCGCGACTCGGACGCGCGTAAGCCAGCTGACGTAGCCGATCGCGTGCGCTTCATGACGCACGACTTCTTCACCGAGCAGCCTGTGCGTGGAGCTGACGTTTATCTGTTCCGCGCGTGCTTCCACAACTGGTCCGACAAGTATGGTGTGCGCATGCTGCAAGCGCTGATTCCCGCCCTGAAGCCTGGCGCGCGCGTCGTGATCAATGATGTGGTCGTTCCGGGCCCACAAGACCTACCTCCGGGCTTGGCACCAGGTATACGCGGTGGCGATCTCAACATGGCGATACTTTTCAACGCCAGAGATCGTGAGATGAGCGACTGGGCGCGCCTTTTTGAGACGGCTAGCCCGGGGTACCAGTTTGAAGGCGAGAAACGACCGCCCGGGTCTGGTTTGTCGGTCATGGCGGCCCTGTGGCACGGCAGTGATCTTTAAACTTCTAGATTAGGTTGTTTTGATGCTTCCAGCCTCAAAGTTTTGTTAACGAGTTATATTATCCCTTGGCATTAACATTGTTTCGCATGGATGTTCGTCCCTTTGCGTCCGAGACTAGATGCCTGCTACCTCGCGCAGCGTCCGATAGAACTGCTCGGGATCATGCGCGAATCTGCCCAAGAACAGACCGTCGACGGCGCCACTGAGCTTCGCAAACAGCCCCGGCCCGGCACTGCCTCCATACAAGATGCGGGTCCGCCCGGCGCGCCGGCTCACGACGTCGGAGGACTTGATGCGCTCAGCGACGTCGCACACGTATTCGACGGGGGCTGGCTCGCTTGCCCCGATGGCCCAGACGGGCTCGTACGCTAAGATAACGTCCGCTGTGTCCGGCACCGCCTCCAGCACAGCGCGGACCTGCACCAAGACCTCGTCGGCCGATGCGGCGAGGTCGGCGCCCCGTGTCTTCTCGCCGACGCACACCAGCGGCACCATGCCGTTCCGGACAGCGGCGGCGGCCTTAGCAGCGGCGCTCTCATCCGTCTCGCCGAAGAGCCGGCGTCGCTCCGCATGGCCGAGCTCGACGATCCCACACCCCACCTCGGCCAGGACGGCAGGCGACACCTCGCCAGTAAAGGCGCCAGCGTCCTCAGAGTGGCAGTCCTGGGCGCCGACGAGAACAGGCAGACCGGAAGACTTGACCTGGGAGACGACGGCGGGAAGGTTGATGTGGTCGGGCACGATGAAGACATCGGCGCTCTCCAGGATGGCGGCGCGGTCGGGGGCGTCGGCCAGCAGCTTGAGGAAGGCTTCGGTGTAGGAGTGGGTCCGGGATGCGGAGAAGTACATCTTGGTCGAGACGCCGACGATGCGGCGCCGAGTCGCGGGCGCAGCCATGAGGACGATGCGGTGGCTAATCTCGGTTGATTGGTTGGGGAGGAAAGGGATAGCTGCGTCGGGTCGCCAGCTCCCTAATTGTGAGCTGGTGTCGTCCCATCTCCTGACTCGGGCGGGCTTAGGAGGAGAAGCGGGCTTGAGGCTCCTCCGAGGCAGGGGGTGGGTCCGTGGACGGATCCGAGGAGCGGGCGAGGGAGCTCCTGGCGGCCCCCGGTCGAGCTCTAGCAGCTGGGGCTAAAGAATGGCATTTAAGGTAAATTTTACTAGACGGGACGGCGCGGAGCAAGCTGCAGGCAGGGGGAGCGAGAAATGAGACGTCAGGGGAGAGTTAAAAAAAAAAAAAAAAAAAAAACTGAGGCGAAGCTATGTATTCTAGACAGCATTTGTACCTGCACAATAGACCACGTCTCGAGATCGCGGCTCCGGGGCTCCTGCGGCTGCCCCTCCATAACCCCTCCATAGCCCCTCTATAGCCCCCCTCGCCCCAAGGACTTCTCCAAAGTGGGCACAGTTGCAGGCCAAAGCTATGGTAGCTCCCCTGCGCAGCATCTGCACACGCTTACTGCGGGATGCCTCCCTCGCCCTCCTCGTACTCGTGGATGGCCTTGACCTTGGCGGCGCTGGCGCTGCTAGTATCGAAGACGTAGCCGAGCCACTCCTTGGCCAGGCGGCGGGCCAGCTCGATGCCGACGACGCGCTCGCCCATGCACAGCACCTGGGCGTTGTTGCTCAGCACGGCGCGCTCGACCGAGAAGCTGTCGTGGGCCGTCACGGCCCGCACGCCCTTGATCTTGTTGGCCGAGATGGCCACGCCCAGCCCGGTGCCGCAGATGAGCAGCGCGCGGTCGACCTCGCCCGACGCCACCAGCTTGGCTGCCGCCGCGGCGAAGTGCGGGTATGCCGTCTTGTCGGATGCCTCGAGCGCGCCTACGTCGACGACCGAGACGACGCGCGGGTCGGCCTCGAAGTCGGCCTTGATCTTGTTCTTGTAGCCTACGCCGGCGTCCTGGGGGTAGAGCGCAGAAGAAGACGTCAGCGATGGGGGGAAGAGGTCGAGGAAAGGATGGGCGAGGGGCATTGGTGGCGACTCACATCGCACCCGACGGCAATCTTCCATTTCGGCGCACTCATCTTGGTAGGGGATGTAGGACGAAAGGGATATGGTTCGTGTACAGGGGAAGGAGAAAAAAAAAAGAAGACAAATAAAAAAAATAATCTTGAAGTTCTTTTCGCGTCACAAGCTTGAAGACCTGCTACATAACGTGCCTTGTCCGATACAACCCTCCGCTTGGCCCCAAAATTAGTTCACCAACTGCAGGGCGGGCGGCGCCCACGCACGTCGACGAAAAAAGCTCCATGGCTCCGTAAGCGGCCCAGCGACGCCCCAGCGACCGCCACCCGCGCGGAGGGGAGGCAAGTGAGGGAGTCGTTTAGCGCGGTCCCGTCTCGCGGCACACATTTATCCAGGCCGCGCCATGCCCGACTGGGTAACCCGGCTGAAATCTGGTGGGGTGCTCCAGGGCGCCCCTCCCCCCGCAGCACCCCCCGCCATTTGGGATTTAGCAGTCGCACGCGGCAGATCCGTCGCTTGTCCCTCACTCGCTCCTGCCCCTCCCCCCCGAGGGACGGAAGCGGGCGAGGCGGGTGACGACATCGGAACGTCAGTGGGGACTTCGGGTCTAGATTCTAGGCCCCGCGTGGAGGGAAAGGCCCTCTAAGCGCAGAGCCTGCAAGCGCATCCGGGGAATGCACGCCTAACCTCGTCTCGCTCCCGGGCTGCCCCCTTACTCGTGTGAGCTGAGCTCTCTTCGCGCGCCCCCGTCTCGTCTCGAGAGCACGAGAGATACGACAAGCTGCACTAGTTTGAACCCTCGACGAGATAGAGCTCCGTCTGGGCCTCGTACCGCCGTCCTTCAAAACCAACGCGTCTCGGTTTGGCAGCTTGCGAGTTTTGGAAGAGAACCACTCGACCTCTGCAGACTCTCCTCCCTGCCGTCTTTCTCCCTTCCCCTCCCAGAACCAGAGCACCGGGACCCAATGTCGCAGCGCCACCTCTTCAACTCAGCCGACGGGCTCGTGCCCAAGGCCCTCCGCGGCATCCTCGCCTCCAACCCCCGTCTGGCCCTGGACGAGGCCAACCGCGTCGTTTTCGACACGGGATCGCCCAAGTCGACCGTCAGCATCATCAGCGGAGGCGGCTCCGGTCACGAGCCGGCCTGGAGCGGCTATGTCGGCGAGAACCTACTCGCGGCCGCCGCCCAGGGTGACATCTTCGCCTCCCCCAGCACCAAGCAGATCCTGGCCGCTGTCGAGGCCGTCCCCTCGGATAAGGGCAGCCTGCTCGTCATCACCAACTACACGGGCGACTGCCTCCACTTCGGCCTGGCCGCCGAGAAGTCGGTCGCCCGCGGCAACCCCTGCCGCATGCTCATCTGCGGCGACGACGTCTCTGTCGGCCGCAAGGGCGGCTCCCTCGTGGGCCGCCGTGGTCTGTCCGCCCAGATCGGCGTCTGCAAGATCCTTGGCGCCGCATCCGCCCAGGGCGCCTCCCTGGACGCGCTCTACGACCTCGGCCAGGCCTTCATCAACCAGATCGCTAGCATGGCCGTCACCCTCGACCATTGCCACGTCCCCGGCCGCGCCGAGGCCGGCTTCCTGGAGGGCGATGTCGTCGAGATCGGGACCGGGCCGCACAACGAGCCCGGCTACAAGAAGCTGTCCCCCGCCCCATCCCCGCAAGACCTCGTCAAGACGGTGCTCACGTACTGCCTCGA
The DNA here is from genome assembly GCA_021432635.1 of Thozetella sp. PMI_491. Classification (NCBI taxonomy): domain Eukaryota; kingdom Fungi; phylum Ascomycota; class Sordariomycetes; order Chaetosphaeriales; family Chaetosphaeriaceae; genus Thozetella; species Thozetella sp. PMI_491. The sequence continues at coordinate 929,874 of MU270030.1, forward strand.
CGAGAACGACTCAGACCGCGGCTATGTCAAGTTCCAGCCGGGCGACGAGACCGTCGCCATGATTAGCAACATGGGCGGCATGTCTCACCTCGAGATGGGTGCTCTTGTCGACGAGGTCCTAGATCAACTCGACCACGACTGGAAGATTGTTCCCGTACGCGTCTACTCTGGCTTCATCGAGACGTCCCTCAACGCCCCAGCCTTTTCCATCTCCGTTATCAACATCTCGGCCGTTGCGCGGACCTCCAACTACACGGTCGAGCAGATCAAGGAGCTCCTCGACACTCGGACTGACACGGCGTGGGAGGCGTTCGCAGGCGCCCAGAAGGCGCGGCGGCCCCGGGCAGAGCAGCTGGTGCAAATCCCCGAGGAGCACAAGGAAAAGGTAGACGCCTCTAAAGACGTCAAGATTGACCCGACAATCCTGGAGAAGATGGTGCGCAACGCCTGCGAGGTCTTGGCGGCGGCCGAGCCCGACTTGACAAAGTGGGACATGATCATGGGCGACGGCGACTGCGGCGAGACTCTCAAGACTGGCGCCACTGCGCTGCTCGATGCCATACAGACGAAGAAAATCACGGCCGAGGGTTCGATCCTGTCGGTGCTCGTCGAGCTGGAAGACATCCTGGAGAGCAAGATGGGCGGCACACTGGGCGGTATCTTGGGCATCTTCTTCGTCTCGCTTCGGTCAGCCGTCCAGGACAACCACGAGCTCGCCAAGACGCAGGGCGTCGAGGCGGTGTGGTCCAAGTCCTTGCTCTCGGCCCTCCGCAGCCTCGAGCGGTACACGCCAGCCAAGGTCGGCGACCGCACCGTCATGGACACGCTGATCCCGTTCGCTGAGGCCATGACGTCGGGTAACTTCCAGGACGGCGTCGCTGCCGCCGTCAAGGGTGCCGAGAGCACAAAGACCCTCAAGCCTCGGCTCGGCCGGGCGACGTACGTGGCGGCCGGCAAGAGCGACAACGAGGAGCTGCCCCCGGACCCGGGCGCATGGGGCGCCATGGTGGCCATCAAGGGCCTGTTGGATGCTCTCTGAAGAAAAGTGGCATCTTGACTTTGTCGGTGAAGGTACTTTGCGCATGTACAGTAATGCAGGACGTTATCTACCCTAGCTTGCTTAATTGGAACCTCTGGCATCCATCCTGTCTGCACTTCAGCTCCTTGATGATATTGTGCATGTGTTCGTGATGCAATTTCTCTAGCCTCATGTAAACTACCTAAACTAGCAACCACTTATAACCCGGCAGTCAAGCTTATATCCGATTCAGGCCTTGCCGGCGCTGCCCAACCAGTGCATATACTTCTCGATGGCCACTTGCATCCTCTTGGTCCCGGCCTCAATCACCGTGGTCAGGGGCTTCCCTCGGAGTTCTTCCTGTGCATCGGCGTAGTGGTTGTTCATGCCCTTGTTGATGTTGATCTTGGTAACCCCCGCATCGATGCACTTCCTAAAGATGGCCTCGTCGAACGGGTCCGCGCCGTGCAGGACGAGCCGCACCCGGTCGCCGACGGCCTTGTTGATGCTCTCGAGCCGGTCGTACTCGAGCCGGATGCCGCGCGGGCCATACTCGCCGTGGACGTTGCCGAACGCCGGCGCCAGCATCTCAATGCCCGTCGCCACGAACTCCTCGGCCTGCTCGGGCGTCGTCAGCACGCCCTCAAGGTCCACCGTCTCAGCCACACCGTCCTCGCCGCCCTCGATGCGGCCCGGCTCGGCCTCGGTAGCGATGCCCCGCTCGTGGCAGTACTGCACCAGCTCGGTCGTGAGCTGCAGGTTCTCCTCCTTCTCGTAGTGGCTCATGTCGCACATGATGCTGTCGAAGGCATCCTCGATGTCGGCCGCACGGCGCACCAGCTCGGGCGTCTGCGCATGGTCCAGATGCAACGACACCGGCACAGATGCGCTGTGGGCGGCGTCTGCGGCCGCCCGCACCAGCGAGTTGCCGGCGTACTCGATCGCCCAGGGGAAGAGGAGGACCATGGCCGGCGACCGGGCAGCTTCGGCCGCGCGGACCGTAGCGATCACAGCCTCGATGTTGTAGCAGCACATGCCCGGCACGGCGTAGCCTCCTGCCTTGGCGGCGTTGAGGATCGACATGGACCGGTTCTCGGAGAGGGGAGGGCGCGGCATGGTTGCGGCAGGCGGGCACAGTGAGATCGATCTGGTGTACAAAGACGGAGGGTGTATGCGTGCTAGTGACAACTCTTCGAGGTCGACAAGTACAGCAGCGGGCGGGCGGTACTACTTGATGGGTGGTGGCAGGTGCAGACGCGACGAGCTCCAAATCCACACAGCTCTTCTCGACCAGCCCCAACTCTGGAGAATAGGGATTACTTTTTAGCCAAGGAGCCACAAAGCTGCGGCCGAAACTCGGATTCCCCAATTAACCTAAGTGCATCGCCCGATCTGTCTGGTCCTCGTCCCGCCCCTTAATTAGCCTAAGTTGGCTGCAGCATCAGTTGTGTCATTGTGGGGGTCGTCGCCGGGTTGGAGAAGGGGAGAAGGGGGTGTGAGGAGGGGTTCCGATGCCTGCCCTCCGCGCGGGGAGCACTAGCCTTGGACCAGTCGCCGGGCCATGCGGGTCGCGCTATTGATCCGAGGGGCGGACTGCCATGCTTCCCATGAGCTCGGCGAACGAGCCGAATGGCCTGCCAGGGTCTGGAACGCGCTTTTCAATGGCCGTCACGCTGTCCGCTGACCCGAGCCTGACCGTGAGCCTAAGGTCTTTTTTTCGACTGCAAGCAGCCGTTTTCTGCCGCCGAGATTGAAGCAGCAGGGAAGAAAAAGGGGCAATAACAAAGTCACCCCACCCCCGCCCCCGCCCTGTGTTTTCTCCTCCTCAGAGCTGTATCCTCCAGACACACCTCTGGGACGTCTCACAAGGGCAACCACAGCTTGCTTTACAACACCCAGGAAAGCGACACCGGACACAATAACATGGCGGACAAGCCCGAGATCGCCTTCATCGGCCTGGGAGCCATGGGCTTTGGCATGGCCACCCACCTCATCAAGCAGGGTTACTCAGTGACAGGCTTCGATGTCTGGGCGCCCACACTGGAGCGCTTCAAGGCCGCCGGTGGCCTTACAGCTACGACGCCCGCCTCAGCCGTCGCCGGCAAGCCCTACACTGTGTGCATGGTCGCGACCGCCCAGCAGGCGCAGTCGGTCCTCTTGGAGGGCCCGGACGCCGCCGTCCCAGCTTTGCCCGTTGGCGCCTCGCTCCTTCTCTGCTCGACCGTCCCTTGCGAGTACGTCCAAAGCCTCCAGAAGCAGATCAATGACACAGGGCGGACCGACGTCCTGCTTGTGGACGCCCCAGTCTCGGGCGGCGCCACGCGTGCGGCCGATGGCACACTGTCCATCATGGCCGGGGCCTCCGATGAGGCCATCGCCAAGGCGAAGCCCATCCTGGCCGAGCTGGCGGACGAGACCAAGTTGTACATCGTCAAGGGCGGAATCGGCGCGGGCAGCAACATGAAGATGGTCCACCAGGTGCTGGCGGCGGTGCAGATCCTGTCGAGCAGCGAGTCGATGGGCTTCGCCGAGCAGCTCGGGCTGGACCGCGCCAAGGCGCACGAGGCGGTCCTCGCGAGCGAGGGCTGGAGCTGGATGTTCGGTCACCGCGTGCCCAGGATGCTGACCGACTTCCAGCCTCTGGCGAGCGCCATCACCATCATCGTGAAGGACGCCGGCATCATCACGGCCGAGGCCAGGAGAGCCGGCTTCCCAGTGCCCATGACGAGCATCGCCGAGCAGGGCTACTTCACCGCCCTAGGCCGGGGCTACGGGCCCGACGACGACAGCAGCCTGATCCGGCTGTACATCGAAGGCAAGGGCAAAGTCGGCCCGGTGGCGGGCGTAGCCCAGGCGGAGGCGGACAAGCTAGCCTTGGTCGTCGACCTGCTGAAGGGCATCCACCTGGCGGCCACGGCCGAGTCGCTCGCCCTGGGACACTCGGTCGGGCTGGACCTGGACCAGGTGTTCGAGCTCTGCATCAACGCCGCCGGCGGGAGCAAGATCCTGGAGACGCACGGCCCCGCGATGATCGCTGCGCTGCGAGAGGGGTCCGCGTGGCGGGGCGGGCGGGCGGAGGAGGGCACGCCGACGCTGCAAGGGTTCGCGGAGAAGCTGGGCGCGGCGGTGGCCGAGGCGCAGAGATTGAAGGTGCCGTTGTATCTCGGCAACCAGGCGCTGAGCCTCTTCTTACAGGCGCTGCGGCACGCTCCTGGCGCCTCCACGCCTGGGTCCTTCGTCAAGGTGTGGAGTGCCTAGAGCGCTTGCAGTCTAGGAGATATCACAATAGATTTCTATCTTGTCTGGATAGTTTGGGTAGCAATTTGTGATTGTGTATTTGCCTCAAAGACTCGAAGAGCTAAGTTATGTGTTCAACCGTCTTGATGTACGTTTATTATAGCCCTCGGCTTAAAATCTAACCAATCCCAAGGAAAACTGTGATCAATGCTTAGCAGTACTCGAGCGGCGGAATGAACCAACTTATAATATCCCTGTTGATGTTGAGGGTTCCAATTTCTTATTCATCCATTCACTCGGGAGAGCCCCATAACGACCTACCTTATGGCCTGCCATTTTTATCCAGTCAAAACCTATCTACCTAGACCTACTCTGTCACTCAATCATAAGCTTAAGGTATAATAAGGTGCTAAAACTTGACTTTAGCTCTTCATGATATATACTTATGCCCTGATCACCCAATTTGCCTTCCCCGTTTTCCTGATTCTTTCATTCCCTTTGGTTTCGATCATACGTATTCTATACAATAGCAAATATACCGTAAGCTGGATAATACAGCGCCGCACCTCTGTGCCATATGTTCCAGTTATACATACTCCATCGCCTGTAGGTGAGCAATCCTCCTCAGGATCCTAGCTGCCAAGTCCAAGCAACACTTCGCACATCCACATGAATCTATTTCACATAATGAGCGACCATCGCGATAAAGAGGTACTCTCCCTATCCACGCCCGGTTGGGGGGCCTCAATCTTCGCTGCCTTCGTGCGCCGGTAACCTTTCTTCTTCCGTGTCAAAGTTGATGCCAGCCGCGTCCATAGCCTCAATTGCACGCAATATCTCTTCCTCGTTGACAGGAGCCATATTTTCTATGAATGGACTTAATACTACATCAGCCAATAGACCGTCGTCCTCCGGGCCGGCTACACGCTGGAAGCCACCTTGGGGTAAAATTTGTCCGGCACCTGCCCCTTGGACGACTTGTGTGATGCTTTGCCGGAACGCTTCATATTCATGACGCGAAACAGTTGACGATGGCGTGTATAGGTTGCGGCTAATGGCGCTGTCGGTGCTAGTTGTCGTAGAAGATGCTGATCGATTCATGACGATGTCAAACACCTCCTGTGTGACACCCCGCCAGATCTGGTTGAGTAGTGTGGCAAAATTCCTCTCCTCGTTGAGCATACTCATCTCCTCGGGAGCTAACCTTGTTATGGCTGTTTGGATTGCTGCCGGACCGAGACGAATCATCAACTGCTCTGCACCTGCCAGTGCCTGGCGAAGCGATTCGTCGAGATATGGCGAGTCAGGGCGCGGCTGATAGTCCGGAAAGAGTAGGTCAAAGATTGCATACCACTGCTCTTCAACAGTTTGGCTAGCATCTGCCCGCCTTGAAAGCAGGCCGGACTGCTCTTCGCTCATGCCTTCCACGACAAATTCTTTGATGGGACATCGTTCCACTTCTCGCAGATGTTCATCCCGTACAACCACCGTGGCGAAGATTTCTCCACATCGGCCACAATAGGAGGTTGGCATTCGATGATACCTCTTCAAGTGCTGCTTGATATCTCGGATTCTCGAGAGAACGTGTGTTCCGCAGGCCCCATATGACCGCGGGCTCTTCTTAAGAAACGGGCAGGCAAACGTGACCACGCCTTGTGTTCTTCGCATCCGCTTCCGAGCCAAGGCCGGACTCCCAGAAGATTCGTCAACGCGACCCCCGTCGTCCTCTCTAGCCTCGCTCGGTCGCTTTTTTAATGAGCTTGCACTTCCTTCCTGCAATACGAATGTCTGAGGGACCGCGCGCTCGCTTGTCGAAGGTGCCGCCGGTGTGACGCACACGATCGGAGCGCATTGTTGCGATATGACAAATCTCTGCCCTAGGACTCGTATCAAGACGAGCTTGATCAGGAGATATGAAGTTCGCTTTGACAACGGTAGAATTTTGTACTCCTGGTAGTCGTCTGACAGCCAAGAAGGCTGCACTTCTGTGATATCGGAGTCATCGGAGCTGACCGACATGTTATCAGAGTATGCGAATGGTTGACTTGATGTGTCATAAGCAAGTTGTGGCGATTTCAATTGTTGCTGGTCGTTGATAGAATTCTTGGCGAGGCCAGGCCCTTGGTTAGCATGCGGAGCCCTGTGGAAAGGCCATAAAAACTTTTTGAGAGACTTGAGGGCGCGACTTCGTCGACCCTCCGAGATCGCAATAGAGTTTTCATGAATCCTGTCGTCGACTCCAGTACCATGAGGCCTCGACTGGCTGTGCAAGTAGATCTTTTTCGACCCCGTGAGTTGGAACTGCGGAGTTTGGACAGGAGCCTGGGCTGTGGGTAGGGAAGGCCATCTTCGTCGTGGAGCAGGCCCAGTGCTACTGCGAACAGAATTTTCTGAGGGCCAGCTGCGAAGTTCGTCGCGTGAGGCAATACCATTACTATGATAGCCAGAATCACTGGAGCCTTGGCCTGGCTCTACCGCATCATTGGTCGCCCCGTTGATGAAAGGAGGGTCAAATATCGAGTCATGGTCTAGCATTAACTTGCCTTGTATTTGTGGGAGAACAGTGATAGAGGGACAGAATTCGGGAGGAAATACGCAAAGTTCTTCGTCTGAACTTTTCTGTATTGTGTGTCAGATTGCCCACAAGCGATATAGTATTGTGGTTCCATACCATCAAGGCCCCTTGGTCCTCGATACCGCTAGGCCGTCTAGGGATGCCTTGGACGCAATATTCCTCCGATTCACGGCATGAGTGATAGATCTGCTTCAGTTCCGTGTATACAAGGTCGGAATCCCAACGAGCCGAAGACCTGGGCACAAGGAGATGGTCTTCGATAATATCCAAAAAGCTATGGACAAATTCGGGACAGTTTTCATTGACGTGAAGCCTGCGGATCCACTGCACGATACATAAGTATTGAGTGTCAATAAAGTCAATAAAGGGCGCCCTACCTCCTTCACCGAGTTCTTCAGCTCGGCGTGTCGATCTCCATTGTCGCCTCTGACAACGTTGAAAAATTTATCTTCACGAAAAGATGTCGTTTGGTAATCGTCCATTATTCGTTCTCTAGGAAATGTATTATTCACTGCCTCGAAGCCTAGTATGTACCACGTCAGGAACTCAAGGAATAGGCAGCCCAAGGTCCATATGTCGTATCGTTGAGTAATGACTTCATGTAGGTCGCATTCTGGAGGACGATATGTAGGCGAGAAGCCCTCGTACTGTATGTCGGCAGATTTAGATCGGTACGAGTGATATCTTGAGAGACCAAAATCCGAAATGACAAGCCGGCTATCGCTAGCGTCGTTGAACCAGAGGATATTCTCCGGTTTCAGATCTCCGTGTCTGCCCCAGCTCTTTTCGTGCTTGAAATCTCGGCGAGAAGACTTCTCCCACGTATCGTCGGCTGTGTGATGAATCCTGCGCAAGCCTTGGGTAAGGCCCAGACACTGCTGCACGATCCAGTGAGCAGTCCGAACATTCATGGATGGGTTCGATTGCTGTTCCCAAAACTCTCGCAAATTTCCATCAGCCCAGTCGAAAAGAAGATGATAAGTTCCATTGTGTTGGTATGCCAGGAGCAATCGAGTGAGGTGAGAATGGCCTTTATCCACTCCGCTAAAACGCTGCAGAACCTTGACCTCCTCACAGAATTGCCTATAGTCGCTTGTATGAAGCGACTTGAGAGCAAAGTAAGGGTTAGATTCCTGCAGGTTCATCGTTAACAAAGGGGCATATGTTGGGTAGAAGAGAGCACTTACTCTGGGAGAGGAGAGGTTGTGGTGTGCAGGATGGATTTTAACTTTCCGAACTCGCGAATAGCCGCCATCGGCCACGTTCTTGTACTCAATGAACGGAAGGGTGTACCCCAACGGTAATTTGTAGAAGAAAACTTTGTCCTGGCCAATTTGGAAGAACGGAGCTAGCATGCAAGCTTGATATGTCGAAAACACAACTTCATCGTTACGAGACCAATCTTGAAACGAAATCTTGGCCTCGTGAATCGCGTCGTCTTTGCTCCTGGTGAACTCGAATCGACTCGTGATTCGACTCCACTGCGCCTCAAGGGGGAGGTGGAAGTCAAGAATATCCCGGTCGATGAAGTCAGTAATGGACTGAATCCTGTTCATCAAGACAACGATGGCAAAGATTTTCCGCCTCCCGGTACCAGAAAGTTCTGGTCCACAAACCTGTGCTGTATAACTTTTCAATACCTCCGCTGTTGCGCTCGGAAACGTGAGCTCGAGCAACCTGCCAACAGTGCTCTGGTTTATCAAAATAGCCAAACTATGCAAGGGCAGAAATTCGCCTCCACTGGAGGCAGACTCTAAAAATGCCCGCCGGATAGCCATCTCAGTCTCGGCTAAGAGGTCGTTGTTAAAATCCTTCGTGGCTGCGAAGTCCAGAAATTGGTTGAGACCTGCGAGCATTTCCATAGACGTAGAATGAGCGACCAACTGGCTCTCCTGGGTTGAAGGGGTAGGGCCAACAGCAGGGTTGTCAATGCCACTTGGTGCGAATTGGTGCATTGTCCACGCACTTAAACCACCATCGCTTATTATTTGAATAGGCTCAGAACCCATTGTAAGAAGTGCGTCCTCATCATCACTCTCGAAAGAAGACGAGTCGTCGCTGTCGTTGTCGAAGCGGAAGCCATCGTGTTTGACTCGACGTGTTTCATAGTCATCGTTGAGCACGATGACGGGACTGCTTGATGGAGGGGCGCGAGAGGCGCGTTCTAGAACCGGGCTGCTTAAATCAGGTAATTGCAATGCCAGTTTTGGGAGGATAAAGTCTACACCGTGGATAAAATTAGGAATAGCACGGGTCGGAAAGATAACAGACGAGAGGTAAAAAATAAAATAAAAAATATACTCACTATCAGCGGCCGAAGATTCCGGAACAGGTGGTAAACCTGCTGTATTGGATCCCGAGGCGGGCTCCTTCGAATGGCACGGCAACTCAAATGAATTTTCTTGCATGGCTGAACAAGGGCCAGACACTCGCTGCCAAATTATTGTACCGAAAACTGCTGCAGGTATTGCTACAGGTTCGTGAGCCTGACTCAGTTGTATTGTTGATCCGGTTTCTCCTCGAGAACGATGGTACCTGAGCTAGAAGGAAAAGTTTGTCGGAATACCATTTCAAGTTTGCGGGAGGAGAGCAGTCTAAAAGCTCAGCAGCTGTGGCGTAGCACGTGCGGTGCATCTGCCTCTTTGGTGGTTCACGTGGTGATACCAGCTGAAGAGCACTCAGTGCTCTTCCCCTTGTGTGCTGTGAAAGCCTCGCGGCCAATCAACTTTCACCCGCACAGGGTGGGTTGGCAACTTCGGGTATTAGGCACACGGCGAGCCAAAATCGCCCGACCCCAAATCGCTAGGCCCGTTGTGCTAAGTATGGATTTGTGTCGGATGTGAATTATCATGACAACACGTGGTGGTGCTCAGAAGTCGAAAGACAGGAATCGAGTGTATAAATACTTGGCTCGTGTATCAGATAAATGTAACTATCGATCTCACAAATTCGAATTAAATGTTTACACAAAAACACTGTTTATCGCTTTGAATATGCAGAAAAGAACCAGCAAAGACAATAAGTAGGTGCGCGTAGGCCGCTCAGGTTGGTACTTAACAAACTAACTTGTGCAGACCAAAACATACCAAGTGCTCAGACGCGTTGCGTGTTTACCTTGAGGCCGAACCGACAATGACGGAGAAAATCGCGAACAGAGATGCTGCTCGTGCCAGCGATATTGATCGGGTGGGAGAGGAACTGCAGAAATTGACGAAAGTTTTAAATGGCGGGTCTATCGCCACGGCTAACCGTCGGTTTCCGGTTAAAAATCACAGGATATAGAAAGTGAAGAGTCTACGGGGGCACGAGGCTTGGCCTGCTGTTCAATTGCAGCCATAGAAAAACTGTTCGGTCAGTCAGCTTCCTCCATACCACAAAGTTTAGCCACTCTGGGCCTCAGGAGGGCGGAGATAATTCCAGTAATCTCGCTACTAGAGTCACCAGTTATTTAGACGGCGAAGACAAGGTATAATCGTGAGAGATAGAAATAAATACCATACAATCTCTCAACTAGTCGAATGGATCAGGGGGAGGGCGGGGGGGCCAACCAAGCCAACCAATTTGGCCTACAAAGACAAGCCTGTCTTTTAAGCGTTTTGTCACGTTGTTAGAGATTGAACCTACTAAGGGGGTAAATACCTTTTTAATTCTGTTTAAAAAATGGCTAGAGATGGAGGTGGCATCGGTTTAGTACCGAGTAGCAATTTTTTTTGTTCTGTGCCCGCATCTCGGATCTTTGATCACAGCAAAGCGGACATATCCCTGTGCCATGCACTTCTCTAACGTCACGATATGTCAAGCTCACGGTGGTCAGAGGCTTTGGACCAGGGCGCAATCGGACCAGTTGAACTGTAACTACCTAGTGGGCTATGGTGTTCTGGCCAAATACAGCAGGCAGTAGCGACACCACAGTAGTAGACTCGTTGAAACCAACACTATCCACGGTCGGCTCACTGAGTAATGGAAGCTCAATACGAGATGGAAATCATTCGGCGAAGTATTCAGCCCCCATGGGGCTGGTGATTAGGAGCACCTGAACAAAACATGACTGTCTGCTCTACGATTCATTTGAGAAATTGCATGACGCAATGCATCCCGGGCAGGTGTATTTTACTGCGTAAAAATTTGGGGCCGTCGATCATGCAGATGATTAGGCCGCCGTAGACATGTTTGAGCATCTCATCCAAAAGATAGCACAGCGTGAAACAGGTCCAACGGGGCGATCGTCTCCGGGTTCTGTTCCGCCAGGAGGGTTGTGGTATACAGTGGATTCGAGAAGTATATATGCCCCGTCAAAATGTACTTGACGGGGGGTGGTTTGGGGTTCCAAAAATGGTGCGCCTCGGCTTCCATTTTCGGAAGGCCCATCATCGACACGGGTACTAAGAGACTATCGTCAGTAGACAATAGAAATAAGCCTGTTTACAAATAAATATGGGTGCGTAATTTTTATTTTAGTATAAGCCCTAGTTCTATGCTCGTGTTCAATTCTTCATTTTAGCACTCGCCATTTCTGGTATCTTCACATCAGCTTCTCTACTATTATATTCCCGAGTAACTTATCATTATTAGGATGATCTTTAAGTGGTTTCATATAACTGACCCGTATGCTCGACCAGCTCCTTGTTTTATGTTCATCCACGCGCTGCGACGATGAAATCCACATGTTTACATTCAGTTGTCGAACACACACATTCCATTCAATAAAACCTCCTACTCTTCTAAGGCTGTGTTGAACAGTATCCAAGACAAGGCAAGTATTGTCGGGGTTGCTTGCTACCCCAAGAATTATCTAACCCCTGCATACCAGCCTAGCCAGGTGCAGCAGGTATGGACTTGCCTCAGTCTGGACCCTAAAACTCTGGGCGCTGCATCGCGCAGCTTCCTTGCATCGGGCCTAGCCACCCGATGAAGCCCCAATGTGACTCTATGATCAAATCCCTTAGCAGACGGTCTGTGTCAGCCTAGTTGCTGCATCTAGCTGTTCCTACGGAAGAGCGGGGTTGATCCCCAGATAGGAAGCCTGGGGACGGGTCACTCTGACGCTATAGGCTATAAGGACTTTATGACCCTGGGCATATTTCTTCGCTGCAGCAAGATCCAAAAAGCAAGTTCGTGTTACACTGGATGCCCTGATGCTCGATTTAAATATACGCACCACGGCCCCCAAATACTCGAGTCGAGAATTCAGTTTGGGCTACCCTCTTCAACGTATCTGGAGGAAGTGCCGCACGCTCTCCCATCAGCCATGCTTTACACTCACCAGTTAGGCGGAGCAGCTCTGTTCTTTGCCTGGCTGACCAGCGGGCAAGGAGATTTTGAACTCGGCACCCGCACGACCGGACACAAGAGTGTATGGAACAGCCACTCCATCCGCCTTCTAATCGCCGAAGCATGCTAACGGAAGGCCCTAGTGTGACGCCATCATCAATGCCGGCATCGCTCACGTGCTCACTGTGCCCGGCGAGGGAGAGTACAATGCTAGCATCCAGTCGTACTGGGCGGGCAACAGCCGGCAGCTCCGACCATACTGCATTCTGCAACCCCGGAGCACTGGCGACGTCGCAACAGCCCTGCAGGTGCTCTCCCAGACTACCTCAGCGGGAAACTGGGACGTCGCCGTCCGCGGCGGCGGCCACTCGTCTTGGACTTCTAACAATGCTGCTCGCGGTGTCACCATCGACCTGACGTTCCTGAACGCGACTTCGTGGGCCCCTTGCGATCAAAGCCCTTATGCGTCTTTCTGCAAGTCCGGGCCAGCAACCGATGTGCGTGGTAAAATCCTTTTTTTCGGGGCGTCCTCCGCCCAATGCTAACAATCCACATTTAGGGCATTGCTTCGATCGGAGGTGGGGCGAACTGGGGCAGTGTGATGCTGGAGATCGAGAAGTACGGGCAGACGGCGACAGCCGGCCGCGAGGGCGATGTTGGCGTGGGCGGTCTCACGCTTGGTGGCGGTCTCTCGTTCCATTCTGGCTCGCGCGGTACTGCGGCCGATGACATGGTGAATTTCGAAGTCGTGCTTGGGAACGGGACCGTGGTGAACGCCAACGCTAACGAGAATGCGGATCTCTTCCGAGCCCTGAAGGGTGGAGGCAATAACTTCGGCGTCGTCACGAGGTTCGACATGCGGACGTTCGCCGCCGCGCCGGGCGGCATCTATGGGGGCTTGATCTTCACGGACTACTCGCAATGGAATCTGATCCTCAACCAGCTCGTGCGCCTGGTGGACATCAACAAGGAGAATCCGGCGGACACCGAGGTGGTCACCTTCATATATAACAGCCCGGGCCCACCTTCGGCGGCCATTGTGGTCGTCAACGTGGACGGCCAGGAAAATACGACGTCGTTTGCGCCGCTACAGAACATGCCGACGCTGTTGAAAGACGTGACGCATCGGACCTATGGTGAGTTGATCACCAAGTACACGGAACAAGGCGGGTCTCGGTACGCGATTACCCTCTATTTCTTGCAGTCATTCCGGTGGTCCTCAATCTCCCACAGAATGGTTCCGTTGGCTCTGGAGGCTAACGATCTGAAGCGCCGTCTGGTACTCGATATGCATACAAAACAACTTCGATATTCTAGACAAGGCGACGCAGCTCTTCGAGCAGATGGTCAACGTAGCAGAGCAAGACCATCCCAACGGGGGCTGGTCCGTCAATGCCGTAATGCAGCCGCTCTCGGCACACCTGGCGCAGACACCGTTTGCTAACAACGTGCTGGGGTGGGGTGAGACGCTGACGCAAAATTCGCTCGTGTGGCTCATCATGTCCAGCGGGCAAGATCTCGAGATGGAGACGTACCTCAACGCCAAGGTCGCCACGCTCGCTACCGAGGTCGAGGCGTACGCTGCGGAGAATGGGTATGCGACGAAGTGGCGGTACATGAACTACGTGAATCCCGAGCAGGATCCTCTCGGATCTTACGGCAGCGCCAACGTCCAGTTCTTGAAGCAAGTTGCAGCGAGGTATGACCCTCAGGGGTTCTTCCAGAGCCGCGTCTCGGGTGGCTTCAAGATATCCAGGGTGCAGTAACTGGCATATAGCAGCTAGGTGTCTGATAATGTGATGTCCTTTCCGACTGGTCCTTTCCTTGCGTAGAAGGTTTCAATTCACACCTGAATTCCCATTTCAACCACTTGGTGAATAGTTAAAAGTCGATCATGCGAAAAGAGCAACAATATGCGTATCCAGATGTTAGCGGTTTTCATTGAGTGCGTTGGCAATTACGAAACCTAACACTTTCTGGGCTCTATCCACCCCTTGGTGTACAGAGGCACTAATACCTGGATGGCTTAACTACACTCCCAAAACTTCTCAGACTCTTGAGCGATCCATCGGCCCCGTCCCTCTCGTCAAGGTCAATAGTCAAGATACCTATGTTAGCTAACGTTCACAACCCCCCTGTCCTGGCAATTCTGATTTGCTGCATTGCCCACGGTAGTCACGTGCGTCAGCCCGCCCAGCTGAAAACGTGATGAGGGGCGAAGTCTGAGCCTGATGCCTTATGGAACGCAGTTCTATTTCTTGAGTTGCTTGCTCTTTTCACGCGAAACGTCGCTTCTTGTTCTTGTTCTAGTCTTTGTCCTAGCTCTCGGAGCGGGTATAATACTGCACTATGGACCCACTTACGGCGATAGGCCTCGTAAGCAACATCCTAAGCTTCATCAGCTTCGGTGCGGATCTCCTCAAAGGGGCTGCAGAAGTGTATAACTCCTCCTCGGGAACGTTGGAAAATAATCGGAGCCGCGAGGTTGTCATGCGTCAGATGAGAGAATTTTCCTCGAAGCTGCTTGCCCCTGACGATTCCAACTTCGTCGGAGGAGATAAGCAGCTCTGCATTCTGGCGGAGGAATGCCGAACCTTGTCGAATGACCTCATCGATCTGCTCAACAAGATTAAGGTCAAGGATCCCAAATCGAAGCGCCAGAGTGTTTGGTCATCAGTGAAGAACAAGTACTATGAAAAGGAAAAGGAGAACCTAGAGCAGAGGCTCAACGACTGTCGGAGGCAGCTCGAGCTACAGCTAACATTTATGACAAGGTATGCGAATGCTGCATAAATCTCAGACGAAGCATTTCCATTGACATATCTCAGCCAAGAGACCAAAGCGAGCCTCCGTGATCTCATAAGCTCCTCAGAGACCGAGAGAGTAAAGCTGGATAGGCTGCAGAGTTCGATGGATCAAATTCGTCAAGACGTGGAGACAGCATCCCTCAGCACCTTAGCTCGGAGCCAAATTCAGCAGCTTGCCATCGTACATGAGGAGGTTATGGTCACAGTTGCCCAGCAGCGAATCTTGTCGAGCCTGAAATTCGAAGGACTTCACGGGAGATTCGATATGGTCGATGAAAGTCACGCGGATACCTTCGACTGGATATTCGGCAAGCAAAAGCCTTCCAATACATCTGGGGTCCAAAGCGAGTCTGGAGACTCAGAAGAAGACTCCAAATCCTATGCAAGTTCCGTCGGTGTTGATGAAGATGCATCGCAGAATAGTGACATCCAAACCACTGGGGATAGCCACTTTGTCGAGGACAACAGTGACACATCGACGGACGAAGTGGTAATGGAAGATCAAACTGGATCCATCCGCCAGCCCAAGGACGACGAAATCAATAAAGAGCTGACGGAGGAAGACTCGAACACATCCGAGAGCGAAGAGGGTATACTTCAAGCTGAACGGCGACGCGGCCCTGAAATAGAAGACGAGGCAAAAAAGGAAGCTTGCGATAAGTTGACCAGCTGGCTGGCATCAGGAGAAGGTTTATTCCACATTTCGGGCAAACTGGGATCCGGCAAGTCAACTCTCATGAAATACCTATGCACGCATGATACGACACAAGAAAAACTTCGCAAATGGGCAGGTATGTATGTTCTTTAAACAATCATCATGAATTAGCTCACAATTTCCTCCGGCAGGTCAAAGAAGTCTTGTGTTTGCAGATTTCTTTTTCTGGAAGCCAGGGAACACCCTTCAAAAGTCACTCCTCGGTCTCTACCGCGGCCTTCTCCACGATGTGTTGCAGTCCTGTCCAGAGCTGATTGCAGAGGTGTTCCCTACAATATGGCCCAGAGTTATCGCGACTCCATGGCAAGTCAACAATGGGATTGACTTATCCGATCGTGAGATTTACATGGCATTTACGCGACTTGTCAAGTATCGATCCTTGCGCGAAAGCCACTGCTTCTGTTTCTTCATTGATGGTCTTGACGAGTTTGAAGAGACCGCCCAATGTGACCATAGAGCGATGGTAGAACTCCTGCAGAGCTGGACCGAAGCCGTACCGGGAGCCATCAAACTATGTGTGTCAAGTCGCGAGTATAACGTCTTCATGAATACACTACCTTCATCTACCAGGATACGACTTCACGAGTTGACAAGATTAGATATGGCAACCTTTGCCGGAGATAAGCTATGCCACATACCTGGTCCTGGGAACAGGAGAAAGCTTGTCAAAACCATTGTGGAAAAAGCTCAGGGCATATTTTTATGGGTCGCACTGGTCACCAAGTCGATGCGCAAGGAGCTTGAGAATGGCGCTACGGCTACGGAACTGATGCACGAGATTGACTCACTCCCAGACGAGCTGGACGGCTTATATGAGCACATCTTTTCAAAGATGAGCAGGACGACCCGTAAAAGGGCCTATCAAACTCTGCGAATGCTGGCTATAACGAAAAGCTATGCCATCCCTTTCAGTTCTTATGCCTATTGCTTTTTGGGAGAATATGAGCGGGATCCTGAATTCGCAATTGCCGAAAGTTTCGTTCAGTCCAGTATCTACAACATGACAGCAGAGGAGAGGCAAGATGTGGCCCGGAAACGGCTGAACGGGTGTTGCCAAGACTTAGTCGAGCTGGATAGCTCTTCCTGCTTGGAATATATTCACCGATCTCTGGTCGAATACCTGGAAGCACCCGATGCCAAAGAGAGAATGGACTTTTTACTTGGAGGGTTTAACGGGGTCGATGCAATTTCTCAACTAATCGTCGCAGATTTCCGACTCGGCAAGATCTGGACAGATAGCGGCACAACAATGGGCTGGGGCTCTGATGCTCGTTCGAGATTCTTGCGTATGAGAAGAGAGAATGGGATCGATCACCCACCCTACTTATTTTTGTCATACCTAGAGCAGATGGCCGATACCAACTTATGGAGATCCCTTAACAACACCGATTTTTATCTCCAGATATACCATACTCTCCTAATATGCACCAACGGGCCTGGCGAGGCTTTAAATTTGAATAAGGAAAGCAGCCTAGGCCTCACAAGTCCTCTCCACATCCTAACAATGGAGAGGGAATATGCGTACCCGCTATGGAAGATAGCGCACGACCAAACGGTTACGGATTCCACCACCAAGGTCATTCTTCTGGTATATTGCGATCTAAATTCAAGAGAAAAGCCAGGTGACGATACCTACGCGGTTACCAGAGTGCTACTTGAGCGCGGCCTCCTCGACCTCAACTCTGAAACACACTTGTTGCCAGTCTGGTGGAGATGTCTGCCTGGCCAAAAAAAACCCAAGATCAGCGTTTGGCATACTTGCCTCATCGTCATGTTTTTGCAAAGTAGCTCCTTGTCTAGAGCTTCATTGCCTCGTATGAATATGGATTACAGCCGGTTCTTGGAGCTATGCCTACGCTACAAGCCGGATTTGAACTTTTCCTTCAGCTTTCCCGGGGGAGATAACCACGTTGCATTGATCCGTTCCGGTCGAGACCACAAAAGTATCGAGCTTGATCTTTACTCCTGGGAGGGCGGCTTCGAATTCCCGTCTCTGAGGTTGTGGATAGAAGCATCTCAGCTAGAGAATAAGGATCTACTTCTTCAGCTGTATGATTCGCAAGTCGAGAAGACACGAGATGTGGAGACCCAAAGCACCGATATGTCTCCTCCGAATATGGTCACCTCGGAGTCGGAATCGCAGCATACCGACGAGCTTTCCGGGCTCATCATACCCGACTTGGCTGACACCCAACAAGTCGGAATTACCAAACAAGACGAGATACCGATAGAAACTCAACCAAGCCTAACATTACCAAAGAGTTTAGAGGCGTGCAATCTAGCTCTTGCCCAATCATCCGATCGCCGATCCAGCCTTGTCCAGTCCGGTGTCAATATTTTATACTTGACGCTAGGTATTTGTCTTCCCTGAACGCACTTATATATTTCTTCTGACACTGGATAGGAATTATTGTCACGGCATTGACGGCTGTGGCTTGGTCATGGCTTTCGAATCAATAGAGGTGAAGGAACATCTTCCTTTGCATTGCCATCAACTTCTCATCTGAATCAGGGTTGAGATCGAGGCCGGTAAATTTGGCGGAGATGTTGACATCTACTCGAATATATGGGTGGGAGCGTGCTGGGAGACAATATAGTGACAAATGGAACTATTTACTCCCAACTATAGGTTATATCATATTCTTATTTGAGTAACGACTTTCTTGTTCTGATCGCCCTAGCATCCTTCGGATATGCATGGTTGTCTGGTGAATGATTGGTCTGTGCGCAATGTGAAACCATCTCCCTATATCGTTTACCACCAACTATTCCGTAGCTCCTTAGGAACGGGTAATGACTCTCTCTCAAGACTATGTAGCCAATCCCTCTTAATCGCTCCATTGCCCCCCGAAACATAACGCATACATCATCAAGCAACTTCGGGAGTCAAATAGGCACCCAGAGCTCTGCAATGCCTAAGGCATCGTCTAACAAACCGGCGGGTGCTCTGGGGAGGACGCGCGCCGAACTAGAGAACCCAGGCGGAAGAAGATCAAAACAGGATGAGGATGATGGATTTGACAAGGCCGAATATCCAAGTTCGAATATTCAAGTAAAAATCATCCCACGAATACGGACAGTGTCGACATTAGTAAGCCTGCCTTCCTAGGCCCGGATCGAAGGGAGATGGAAGCAGTCAGGCTTGCCCGGCTCAATAAGGAAAATGTGGGATCCGCTTCTAGCAGTACTGACGTGGCATGGTGCTAACCACTAGTTGCACGCGCGAGGAGGAGTCTAAAGCCTCGACACCCGCGACAGGGCCAGGACAGGAAACGCACTCGGCCTAGGTGAAAGAATGGATGGCAATCTTTAACGCCCCGTTTATCGAGGAAGTCAGAAGGGTGCGAAAGATGTCAGGTCCTGCAATATTAGAACCAGACAATGCCAGTTCGCCTGTCTACGTGGTATCTCGCCACGTCCATGGCCAGTGGGTTGACTTTGAGGCTGAGGTGCTCGGGGTTTACGACCATCTGCCTTCAGCAAACGAACATGCAATGGGTTTCTTCGCAGAGGAGTATGACCATCAGCTGCCCCGGCATCATGACAGTGATTCGGACGGAGAAATGGGCACAACCGAGTTTCAGCGCATTGCGAGTTGGAAAGTCGATGACACTGGTTGCTTGTCATTCCATCTTGATGAAGGCAAATCTAGTGACGTTGATATTACTGTCGTGAAGCAGACGATCCGACGCTGCCCGCCTGACTGTATACAACCCACTACAGCCACCTTAAAGAGACCATAGTTCGTTCATGGACCGCAGTCGGTCCATGGACCGTAATTGGTTCTAGTACCGTGCTCGGTATAAGTCGTCTCCAGCTGCAGCGACCGTTACAGGCATGTGCTGTTATTAGTCAGTATCTTAAGAGATCAACTTCTCAGGTAACAGGTACTTTGGTATATCTAGCCGGAGTTCGATTTCAGAGACCTTGTAAAATAGCATCTTCCTTTGTCTCCAGGCGAGATGCCCGCCGGATGCGTCGCGAATGCGAATATCATTTGACTCGCACGTTGCCATCCCGATGGCTATGTGCGCCTGAGTGAGGCCTGCTATCAAACCGGCACCTAGGGCCTCTCATGAACTCAGCCAAGAGAGGTTGTCTGCCGATAGGCTCACGAAGCAAGGCCAAGGTAGAATGACATTCTTCAGAAAATCTTGCCAGGCTTGCAGTGCTTAGGTATAGTCGAGGCTGTGGTGACCTTTGGTAGGCACTCTCCACGGCTCAGAGAAGACTTTGAGCCTCTTCTACATCCGGCAAAGCCACACCGAGCACAAGGCAGTAGGCACCCATGGTGGGAAGATAATGGGTTACACCAGAGACATGAGCAGAAGGGAGAAACAAAATCGTGAGAAGTGAAAGAAAAAATTTCAAAAATTCTTGTGGCCCCGGATATTTCGTGAGCGGCCCGAGGATGGGGCATGGCAACAGGCTAAGCAAACTGCCCTGCAAAACTAGCAATGCACACCGGCGCGGAACCGGGGCTATTCTGCTTCGACCGACGTTTCCGCCAGGCCCCTCCCTGGCACACATGGTTTCCACTTGGCCCTGGCAGGGCCCGGCTGGGGTGGTCAGGCTGGGCACCAGCGCCTGAGAGCATCGTGAATACGATTCATTAGGTCGTTCTCGGCCCTTCCGTCGCAACAACAACCAGAGAAGCCCGGTTAGCTCAATGTAAGGCGCCTTGCAGCCCCCTACAGTATCTGTTACTAACCCATAAACAGCGGTAGAGCGTGAGACTCTTAAAAAGGCATCTCAAGGCTGCGGGTTCGACCCCCGCATCGGGCTCAATTCCTGATGCGCCTTCTCTGAAGGTACGCGACCAATTTTTTTGTTGACTTTGTGGGACCCACTCTCGTGAGGCTCTTCGCGGTTCTCAAGAGGACCCATTGTTTTTCCCCCCCCCCCTTTTTTTTTTTTTTTTTTTTTCTTTTAGCGCCCAACTGACCAAATCCAGGGCCACAATGGTATCACACTAATCGAAGGCCATGCGATCTTCTCACCATGTGCTCTGTCTTAGGCGAAAACTCGAAATATAATTGCCCATTGTCTTCCGAGTGTTTTCGAGCACCAGCTAGCAAGCAACGAGCCAGAATGCTGGCACCCGGCAAGCCAAAAAAAAAAACCCCCCCAAATTACAATAGGCGGATTAAGGAATCCACTTTTAGGACAAATTACAAAGAAGTTAGGTCTCTTCGCGAGCCTAGACGACGGCGAAAAAGCATTACGTATTATTATTATTATTTTTCTGTCTCACACGGCCCTCACAAGCTCGCCACGAGAAGCGCAAGAGGGGCAAGCACCCATATCACCGAGCCGACACCGTCCCCATACCTTGGCACCGCGGCCGACGTCGAGGTGCCATTTCCCGACCCACCATTACTACCAGTCGAGTTAGTGCCGTTTCCGGAACCACTGCTGTCGCCGACCGCCTTGAAGGTCGCCTCGATCATGGGCTTGAGGCCGCCGTTGACGAAGTCGGGCGATCGCCATTCGCTGCCGTCCTTGGTCAGCAGGCCCCACGTCTCGTTGTAGTCCTGCTCGCCGGAGCGGATGTAGTAGCTCCCGCCCAGCGCCCAGATCATCCAGCCGCTCTTCTGCGCGGGCAGGAAGGACGCCAGGCACGTGGCGTAGACGTCCTTCCACGTCGTGGCGTCCTGCGTGAAACCGAACTCGGTCATGACCACCGGGAAGGCGTGCCGCGGCACGTCGGCGGCCGTGACGTTGACGGCTGAGTACCCGTAGCTGGTCAGGTCCGCCGTAAACTTGGTGCAGTTGTCCACCGTGGTCGTGATCTCGTAGGCGTGCAGCTCGAGCACGAGCTTGTTGCTGTATCCCGAGAAGTCGTCCAGCGAGAAGGTGCCGTTGCCCGGGGTGAGCGCGGTGGCCTGCACGACTGGGTCGAGCCGCGTGTCCGAGTCCATCCCCGACAGGAAGATGAGCAGGTCGGTGTTCTTTTCGTGGATGGCGGCCGCGCCAAGCTTGGTGTACTTGTACCAATCCTGCCAGTTGTACGAATTCTGGAACAGAGTAAGGTTTCCGTCCGTCAGCGGCTGGCGCAGCTCATTGCGCAGCGACATGGACGTGAGGGCG
This sequence comes from Thozetella sp. PMI_491, assembly GCA_021432635.1. Taxonomy (NCBI): domain Eukaryota; kingdom Fungi; phylum Ascomycota; class Sordariomycetes; order Chaetosphaeriales; family Chaetosphaeriaceae; genus Thozetella; species Thozetella sp. PMI_491. The sequence goes on from MU270030.1 coordinate 951,587, forward strand.
GGCCAGGACTTTCCCTACGGATGAGGGGGGAAAGGGTCAGCTTCTTCCTCGGTACGCTTCTATCGTCTCGTTCTTACCCGGTCCGCCATGTAACCGAGGCCGCGCGTCCAGTTCCCGACGTCGAAGTATTTGTCTCCCCACCAGCTATTCCCATCCAGGGGGGTGCAGCACCACGACGCCTTGGAGACGTGGTTGTCCAGGTGCACGTAGATTTCCTGCTTGGCGCATTCGGCAGCCACAGCATCGAACACCTGCCAGCCCCGGTCAGCGGTCCACTCGTCACGCTCTTGCACCATACAGCATGACTTACCTCCAGCCGCGTCGTGTTGGCGCTGAACGACGGGTTCTTCGTGAGGATCTCGTTGAAGACGCGCGTGCCGTTCTCCTGGCCCAGCGCGGTGGTGAAGGCCGTGAGGACGGGTATGTCCTGGCCGTTGTTCTCATAGATCTGGTCGATCATCTCGATGGCGTACGTCAGGCGGATCGAGTTCATGCCGAGGCTCTTGATCTTGGACACCATGGACGCGACCGACTGGTACTGCAGACCTTCGGGGATCATGGTCTCGGACGCGCCGGGCCAGTTGACGCCGACGTACGTGACATTGGCGCCGCTCGCGTCCGTGATCCACCGACCGGACGTGGAGAGCGGGCCATTCGGCCAGGACGCCGCGGCGGCGGAGAGGCCCAGCGACAACGCCAGCAGTAGCGACAGCGCCCAGTTCCCACGCAGAGTCGACATTTTGCGGGATAGAACGAGAGGATTTCGCCGATGGGACGCGTCGGGTCGTTGGTGGGCGCAAAAGTTCCCTTGCGCTGGCGGTCCGAACAGTCGGCCCCCTTCGCCGAACGGGTGCGTGCGGTGTCTTTATATGGAAGTCAGGGTCCTTGGCCTGACAAGTGGATGCCCCAACCCGTGGGACGAGGGGACCGGGGGCCTTAGCGCCCCCGCACTGGTCTACGATCCGCACATGCATTAACAATGGGCGATCTCGTCGCCTCTGCTCAGCCTATTGCCTGGTCGAGGTGCCGCAGATGGGGCTGAAACGCCCAATTGTTGCCCCTTCTAGAGGTTTCAGTCCAATACGTAGCGCAGGCCGCCCGCCCGCGCTGCGTCATGAGTTTCTTGTCCAGAACCGCCATTGGCAGATAGATGGTATGCCCCCATTGCTTTATATCAATAGCATGACGATGCAACGGCTCCTCAATCAGTCGGTCATCCGCAAGCGACCGCTTGTGGAGGCAATAGAAAATAAGCCGGCGGACCAAGCTGGAAATAGCGATTAGCAGGGTTCGCGGTCGAAACCATTTGCGCTCTACAGAAGTCTCTCCCCGATTCCTAGGCGGTTCTGGGAAGCGTTGATGGAGCTACAGAACCTAGCGCCGCTCTCCTCTAGCTGCGGTGGGGTAAATCCGGTGTGCTGGTCCTCCGGAGATGCCCTAGCATATTTCTTCCTGTCCCGTCTAGCTTGCTCTTATCGTCATAGCAGGCATCGAGACCAAGGTATGGGTGTCTTCCATTGCTTGTCCTTTTACGTTACATTGCCCATCTAATGTCTCACCGACGCTGACATCTGCAAGGCGCCTAGTTAAGGTATGGAATAGCTGCATATCTTACCGGCAGAAAATAGGGATGAGTAAATGTTACTATCGCCCCAATCGGAAGCTAGCTCTAGGTTATCTACCAATAAATCCCAACAACATCCGTACCTCCAGTGATCCGTTCCCCTTGCCCTCTGCTTTTGTCAGAAGACACCCTTTCGATCCACGGTGCCTCTGTCACTGCCCATGCATTGTGCAGTCGCGATTTAGTTAGCCTAGCAACTGAGCGGTTCATTCGCTGCCTGCATTTCAGCTGCCCCGCATGTCTCCATGCTGAGAGTCTGAGGAGAGGCGAAGCACCTCCAGGCCTCCGGAGTCAAGATGCCGACCGCGCAAGCCAAGCACTACGTTTCTGGGTGAAACTGGCAACGTTTCCCAAGATCTTGGGTTAAGTCAGAATGAGCGACGCCAATGAGCCACCGTCGGGCGACCCGCAGCCCGGCAGTGACTGGGAGCTTCCCAGCGAACGATGTATCCGGCTTCTGAAGATCACGTTCGTCATCGACGCCACCGAAGAAACCAAGGAGGACTCCATCTTCTTCTCCATCAAAGTGTTCGACCTAGACAACTGTCCCTCCTTTCTCGCCCTCTCATACTCCTGGTCGTCGCCCGTGCGGAGCGACATCTACTCCACCGAACCCGGTGCCCCGGCGGGCGACCAGTCCGTCAAGACCTTCTTCGCCAGCTACGCGACCGACGCCGAGACCGGGGAGTCGATCCGGGACGATCAGGGCAGGGTCGACGTCCGGGACCACAGGGACACGCGCCACGGCACCAAGAACCTTCGTGATGCGCTCGTCCAGCTCTACCGACTCGGCCTCGGCGAGTTTTACTTCTGGGCCGACGCCATCTGTATCGACCAGGACAACCTGCGCGAAAAGGAATCGCAGGTCGCCATGATGGACGAAATCTACTCGACCGCCCAGGCCGTCGTAGTCTGGCTCGGCCCGGCCGATGCCGACGACATCGATGCCCAGAGTTGGCTATGGGTGCACCAGGACCTGATGGGAGCGCTGGAGACGTGGACCGACAACCACAGCATCGAAGAGCTGCGATTCCAGAAGCCCTTAGACCCGAACTTCACCTCCCAGCTCGGAGTCACGCCGCCGGGCGGCAGCTGGATGCAGTGCTGGGCACGCTACTTCAACTTCTACCGCCAGAGAACGTGGTTCTCGCGCGCCTGGGTCGTGCAGGAGGTCGCGCTGGCGGGACGCATCATGGTGCAGTGCGGCGCTGCCAGCCTGAGCTGGAGCCAGCTGGTCGCTGTCGGAGACTTGCTCACCTTGCTCGGGTGGCAGCTGGTGCTTGCGCCGGACGTGTCGCGCGGGTTCGGCAGGGCCATGGCTGATGAGATTACACGCCTATCGGCGATCAAAGATAATGTTGAGAGGAAACAGGTGCGGAACACTACGCAGAGTCCGCCGACCATTACTACCGGGGCAGAAGAAACGGGCGAGAAGACGGGCGCAACCGATGTTGATATGGACCTGGCGAGGAAGACCTGGTACTATGAATTCGAGGCGCTCCTGCATAACACGCGCGTGTACTCGGCCACCGATCCGCGCGATAAGATCTACGCCATCCTCGGGATCGCAAAGAGGAGCCTGCCTCCGGGCATGCCCATGCCGATCATGCCCGACTACTCGGCCGCGTCGACAGCCCGCTCCCTGTTCACTAGCGTGGCCACCATGCTCCTGCGGGAGCGGCCGCGACTCGTGCTTCTCTCGTTCGTTCAAGATAAGGAGAGCACACGCGCGCAGGACCTCCCGTCGTGGGTCCCCGACTGGACGTGTCCCCTCACCGGCGTTCCACTAACGCTCATGCGAAAGACCGCATGCGATTTCAACTGCGATCCAAGCCGAGATGAGGTGGGCGCGTTGTTCGAGGTCCAGGAAGGTTGCCTGGCTCTCCAAGGCGCGCAGTTCGACCGCATCGCCGAGGTGGCCGCGCCGATGTGGGACATTGTGAAGACGCAGGTCATCGACAGCCTGCTTGTGCTCTGCGAGAACTTGAGTACGGAGTATCTAGCGTCGCACTCAGGCCCGGGAGAGGTCCTCTGGCGGACCATGGTGGCTAATACGTCGGACGAGCAACCTGCGCCGGCTAGCTTGGCCACGTCCTTCAAGGCCTGGGCGTCTATCCGCCTAGCTCGGACGGTGACGCCCGAAATACTCGAACGGGACCCCACCCAGGAGCTTGGGTTCAGAAATAATACCGCGCTAGATGAAGAAGCGATTCAAAGCAAGCTAGGCCTCCTCAAGCGCCTAATCACACAGGAAGAGAACCAGTCTCAACTTAGGGCCGCGGGCAGTGGAGAAAGCGCAACGCCGACCAGCAGCTTCCCCACTATCGACAACGTCCTCGAAACCTGCCGCCTAATCCACCGCACGAAACTACACGCCTTCATCGCCCAGAACAGCCACTTCGTCACTCTCGACCCACACGACCCGCTGCCTTCGATCGAGGAGTGGGTGATGCGCATCGAGGGCACGGCCCTGGCCTTTCAAAACGCCATGGCCCCAGCGCTCCCTTTTCGGCGGCTGTATCGAACAGTCGGCGGGTATCTTGGCCTCGGCCCGGCATCCGCTCAAGTGGGCGACCAGGTATGGATGATCCGGGGCGCAAGAGTGCCGTTTGTGCTACGGGATCGGTCCGATCCAGCCGGCACTTTCGAGCTGCTCGGGGCTACCTATGTGCATGGTTTTATGGACGGCGAAATGGCGGCTAAAGTGGAAGGTTTTCGCGCTGTTGTAATAGAATAAGACGTCCGCTGTCTTCAACGCAGACAGACAAAGTACTAATACACTTCACTCATGTTGACACCACTCTGCCTTGAAACCCGTGTTTCCTACACCATGATCCATCGTCGTGTACATATTTGCAAAAGGCACGGCTTGATGTGAAAAACTAACAAGACACGTGTTCATAAAGCTACGACCTTGCCGTATCGGTCATTCAACAACTTCCGCCTGATCAAGACCCTGCATGGGAATCACGCCAAGAACACGCCAAGCACGAGGCTTCCAGTACCCGGTAACCAACCACCGGCAAAGACCTCAGCACTCGATGCCAAGGTGATAGTACCCGGCAAATCCAGTTAGCGTTGAGAAGAGCCGCGCCTTGTTTTTATTCAGTCGGTTCCCTCGTTCCAGGAAAAAAAATAATAAAGAAACGAAAGTGGAATGGGGATACTTGGAGGCGGAAACAAGAGCATGCGCTCGGCCGTCGGTACCTGAGCCGTAAGCCACTTCATTCCCCGTGCACAATGATTGAGCAACCGCTATTCGCGTCCCTTATCCAACCGGCCCTGGCGGATGTGGCTTCAATCCCCTCCCAAGTCAGAGTCTCAGCTTCCTGCATTCAGTCCACAAGACCCGGCCTCTCACAGCCCTCGGAGCTCCTGTTTGTCTCACCGCCGCAGCGAAGCTATCTCTTTGGCCTAACGCGGCTGCAACCTCGGTCGGTTCGACCTGCATAACATTTACCACCAGGCGTCTCAGGTCGCCGGAGAGGTCGCCGGAGAGATGCACGGTCAGCTACGCGAGCCCCGCAACCTGCTTTCTTCCCCGCAGAGGGCATAAGCCCACGAACCCCTAAGCAACGTGGTTGGTATACTTACCTCACCAAGCCTGCAGAGAAGTAGCCACGACTTGAATGCGGCCGAACTGCAGTCCAAGTGCCAATACTCTTCCCAACGACCTATCAAAGCTGCCGCGTACGATCTGGGAGGCTTGGCAATATCCTACCTTGCACAAGGCGCCTGGACTTCCCCGCCGCGACACGAGCCCATGATGTTGCAGCGAGAATTCGAGGAGAGCGCTGAGCGACTATCGTTGGTCCGATTCCTTATTGTCAGCCTCAAAAGCCGCCCTGATGCTAGTTCCTGGATGTTCCCACTAGTCGTCATAGCTGCATTCACCTGGGCCGTCATTCCTCCGCCACGGCTCAGGGGATTCGCCCGGGGCGGCTCCGTGGCCTCGCGAGCTCCTTCGAAATACCCAAGCTCTTGGGTGGCTTGCCAAGACACTGCACGAAGTCCCAGCCGCGTAATAGTTCTCATCTGTCCCAATGCGTGCATACGGCCTCGGGTGGTGGGCGCGGCACCGCAAGCATCATTGGCCTGCGATTACGCCTCGACCAAGTCGGCCTCGCAAAATGGAGCAAGCTAAGCCGGCTTGAGGCCATATCGAGCTGCAGGAAGGCCAGCCCAGCCAGTCAGGGCCGCTGGTCGAGATATATATAAGGTTCGGGCGAAGAGAGGGGGAAGGCGACAGAGAAGGCGACAAGCTCGTCCACAGGCGCAGCGAGAGACCGGATCGTTCTGAGAAGTGCAGCATCCTCCATCTTTTCTCAAGATGCAGCGCAGATCCATCTCGACTGTGCTCCTCTGGGCGGCGCTCGCTTCGGCATGCACGATCCCAGGCGGCACGCTGTCTAACACCATCACCCAGGGCTTTCAGGTCCAGGTCCAGAACGCGTCGCAGCCCGATGTCCACAACCAGTACATGAATTTGCTAGTGGCCGGCGGCGGAGACCAGCACCTCTTCATCGGCCCGGTGGGAACTCCAACCTTCGACTTGACACTCGTCAATGGGGTCCTCACCCACGGCGGAATCCATGCAGTCATCAACGGCGAGGTAAGCGTGCCAAGTCTTGATCACCTCATCGAAAAAAAAATGAGAGCGGGAATCCGTCTGAGCTCAGAGAACGCCTTCTAATCAACGCTAGTTCTCTGATATCGATGATACGACTAAGATGTTCATGACGGAGCGCGGGGATCCTAGAGCCATCTTTGCCCCCACTTACGCTTGCAATCCGGACACGGATAACTTGCAGGTCGAGCTGCAGTTTGTCGGTCGGGAGACCTCCCCCGCCGGCGGCTGGATCTGTGTGCGACCGACTTTCAACAATGCTCATGAGTTCCGCTACTACCCTCCGGGCAACGACAGTAGGCTCCTTCCACTCCTTGGCGGTCGTCCATGCCCCATCGCATTTCTAAACTGATAAATATTTCCTCTAGAGTTCGACCCTAACAGGTTCTGCACCAAGGTGACGCTGGTCGTTGTGGGTGGTGCTGGCGTGAGCGGTGTCTCCAGTCTGCCTGCCAGCAGTACAACGGCCGCTTCCTCTGCCGCCAGCAGCCCAGCATCCTCTTCCTCTACCTCTAGCTCGCCTGACTCTTCTGCGGTCAGCACGCCATCAACAGCCACCAGCACCACTTTCACCACCAGCGCGACCTCTGCGGCAAGCAGCGGTCCTCTCCCGTACACGGACCTGACCTCCATAGGCTTCCGTTTTATCGGCTGTGCCCCCGAGCAGAAGACTGTCAACCCGCCGGACGGCACCTTCCGCACCCTCCCCCAGCTGTACGCGTCTGACCTTATGACGAACCAGATATGCGCGAACTACTGCCAGGCGAACGGCTATGCCTACGCCGGTACCGAGTTCCGCCGGGAGTGCTGGTGTGGCAACTCGTACGCGGCCACAAGGCAGCCGGGCACGACCCTCGCGAGCCTTTCAGGCTGCTCGTCCACATGCATGGGTGACACGACCCAGAAATGCGGTGGTACGGACTGGCTCTCGCTTTATGCCGCGTGCCCTGCGGGTGGCCCTTGCGTAAATGCGCAATTCACGTAAAGATTCGAGTAGTCTACCGGGGGGGCTTGCTTGTACCCGGTCTAATATTCTAATTCTAAATTCACCATGGAGTAATTGTCCGCGGCCACTGTAGCGACAGCAGACGTGTGTTTCAGGATACGCTACACGCATGGCCCTTCCATGGACCACCGCTCTGGAGCATATATAATTGACCTAAAGCTTTCCATATCTCTCAGGCCATGTCTTTCCTCCTGATGTCCTTCCTCACGCAGTAGTTCCCTCGCCAAGAGGTGTATAACAAAAGGCGTCCAAATACCCAACCTGTAGCAGAAGCGTATGCATCAGCAATTCATAAGAATACCAGTTATGTTAACTCGAGAGTGATGGGTTGACAAGATCTCTAGCACACGGGATAACGAGGTATGATAACCTGTAATTTCAGGGTTGTCGACACTCAGTACCGAGGCTCCTGGCTACGCTCACCAAGAAATAATATAGTTCCTTGGGTCGTATTTAGGCCAGGTACTGCATGATCATTGGTTGCCACATGGCAGATCGCCATGGCTTTTCGGCTAGATCGGAGATGCTGCCGATCTTGTGCAACAAAAAGTCCTGGACGGATGACCCCGACCACACCCGGCCAGCCAGAGAGTAAGCCAACGACGGCCTAACTTCTGGGTCCATTTCGACCAAGGTTCCCCGGAGCCAAGCCAGGCCTAAGTGATAGCGTTGTACATTGGTTTCGCATGGATCCTTTGCGTGTCAAAGACGCGACAGTGCAGTGGCCAAGGGTTCTCCGTTGCGAGGAATAGTCCGCCGGATTATCACATTACAGTGCTCTAGATCACAGTACTTGCCCTAACCGGCGTAGTAATTGAAACATCCGATACAATTGAAGACTCAAGTATGTGTGCGAAATAGTATGGGGCCGCCGATGCTATCTTGACTCTTTCACACGTTGAAGTGACGGTACCCAGATTCAAGATCAACAGGCTACTAAGTTACGCCGGTTATAAACTCTAAGACAACGTGTTCCAAAGACAGCATCTAGAATTCTTTAATTCACCTTCGTTCTACTGTTAGTTAAGAGGAATTAGTACATGTAGTTCCCTTCCTACAAAACACACATGAGCTAGGCCGGAGTCCATTTTGGGTCACAGGAATAGCTGCGAGTGAGAGAAAATACTGAGGAAATATCTCTAGTTGCCAGGAAGCAGTCCAATTCGAGAAGAAGAAGATGTGAGAACCTGATCTCGGAATTATGCTGTGAAATATATATGCTATTTTAGCATGGTCCTCTTTGTCCTCTCACAGAGACATGGTTCAAACCAGAAATGGCAAGGCAGTGAAGCAAACTTCGCTTCCGAGGTTTGCCTCGCCACGGGGAGTCCCCGAGGAGGAGAGGGCATGTGAGAAATAGATAAGGCATCCCAGGCTTCCAAATTTTCAACACAAAGGGAAAGGCATCAGGGTGGTTAGCGCAGTGGTATAAACAACCACTGCATCCTCCCAATGTACCCCGGAACATGTACCTAAGTCGAGAGTTCGAAACACCCACGAAGCTCAAAAATAGATATGGTACAATAGCGGGTGAAATAAACAAAAACCCTAAGCTCTGTCTTTAATCCGAAAGGAGGGCATATGGTGGAACCGGTCCTGATAAATGGTGGCCGGCACTCTGCTGAGCAACAGGGGGCGCAACAAGCTAACCGGTTGGGCCCGGGAGATGAGCCTCGAAGCTCAGTCTTTCGCAACAATTTTTTTTTTTTTGCCCTCTTCTTTTGACTTACTATTCAAGGATCCGGCCCAAAGGCGCGAGGAAGACTCAGTAAGTATAGCTGTTCCGGTTGCCAGTGCCAATGTCCTCTGCCATATATTCCAATTGCTCTCGTGAAGACGTTTTTATGTTTAGCAAAAACTAGCAAGTGTCCAGTATATACCGATTCATAGTGAGAGTTAGGTCAACCTGTCCAAGACAACTAGAAATGGGAGGTCCAACTGAGACCAAGACTCTCGATAGTCAAGACGAACAGTCCTGAGGGGTTCTATCTAGCAGGATATGTCGTCCACGATCAGACTCAGTACAAGGGGCTCTTCTTTTCACGAGGTTCGGGTGGAAGAAACGCGGACCTAATATTGTCTGTAGAGAGTATATCAAGTCAGGGGCAGTTCCTGGACAACAATATGGACATGCCTTGGCGTGACCCGGCAAGCCAGACTATCCTTCCTTGTATCCTATGCGCGATGGTACCCTAGGGCACGGCAGTGGAACTTGCCAATACTAGTGTTTCTCCGAACCATAACCCTGCTGGCGGTAGTTGTTGAGACTCGCTACACCTCTGTTACATATGCATCTGCCGCACCCTCACGCGACCATCAACATTGATTCACATCTTTGAGCACCGTCTCGGGCCGCTTACACCTTCGATACAATGCTTCCATGTCGTTCCTCCAACTTTGCGGGGCACGTGTTATTGATCACATGTTCCTCGGCTGATGTTGAGCATGGCTGTTGCGCTCCCCTCGTTTTATCCCATGCAAGCGGGGTATTCCTTGCAAGTGCTTGGGCGAATCCGACTGGATTCCGACCGGCCCTAGGAGCGCATCCTCACCACCACATCTGTCACTAACAGAGCATAACAGCCGCCGGCTTGCGCACAGTCTCGCGTCGACTCTGTCCAGCCCATGCGGAGCCTCGGCTGCTCCTGCGAGGCGCAGGTGGCAGAGGTCAATTCTTCCAGCACACACACCATCAGCTTGTGCAGCCCTCTTCCACCGGACTGCTGAGACAAGGGTCCTTGGAATGGCACCCACGGAACCGCGATGTGGGAGCCGGTGGAGGCGGTTGGCCCATGCGGAGGCTGTTGTTCAACCCGAAACAATTCGATCCAGGCAACCCTAGTTTACTGGGTTAAGATGTCACCTCAGGTTTGGTTTGAAACGGTTGTCAGGAACTGGAAAAGAATGACTAGATTGCTGAGAGACTGCAAACCAAACGAAGTTTGAACGACAACCCCGTCATTTCAGTTCTCTCCTCCAAACTTCCCAGCCTGGCAGGTGGTCCGAGGTTCCCTTACCCTGCCAAGCCCAGCCGCATATTTCTGCAGTTAATATACCGGGGATATTGATACACCTGCATCCGGGAAGCTACGTCATACTTGCAGAGAGCAAACCAGACTTTCATTTCTAGTCACCCGCGCTCGCCCGCGCCGGCCCGAGGAATAATAAAAAGACATTGCCATCGGGTGCAATACATGCTGGTAACCTCTGTACATCTATCGGGATGTTTACCCCAGACCGGCCTCCATCAAGGCCCCGTAATTGTGTCTCGGCAGTCCAGGCCGAGCCTAGGCTAGGGTGGTGACACGAAGGACAGGATCAGGTCGCGAAACACCCGTTTCCCGTGGAACAGTAGCTCGAGATGTAGCGCGCTGCATGACAGCAAACAATCTTTCCTTGACAAGCGTCACATAGCGAGCTTTTTGCTGCAGGAAGCCGGTGACATGATGAGCCCTTGGCATATCGCTCGGCTCGCGTGATTAAGGACACGAGCGGCACGCAGCCAAGCGATAGCCATCTTCAGTGCACTCAGCAGCATGTCCTTAGCTTAGCAACTAGTCGCGTGCGCGCGTGAAAGAGCCCTGACTAGCATCTCTGGAGACAAAGAGCCCATGCCGCGCTATCGGAAGTGGGGACAATAAAGATCAAGGATGGCCCCAAGTAGCCACCAATCTCTCGCCTAAAGCACCTGTCGAAGATCTGTCTAGGAACGCGACTGACACTCCCCAGCCATTGCAGCCGGACAGGAAGACCGGCGCCGGCTAGTGGCGCCACGGCCCGAGTCTAATCATCTGCAGCGCGAACGGTGCTAGGCTACCGCGACCTGCAAACCTTAAGATCCCAAACCATAGCCGAGTCAGGCGCCGCCGGCCCCGCTGGGCGGTCGCATCATGAGGGATATATGAGCCCAGGACAAGCCGGCCTCGCTAGCGAGTGGCCCCGGCCCGCAGCGTAAGGAACCGGTAAAGAAAGCCCGCAGATATGTACGGGGGTCAGCGCCACCCCCGTGCCGGATCGCGCCCGCCGCCCGCTCCGACTCATGGCCATAGGGTTGGAGCCGGGGCGGCCGAGGAAACAAAGGAGAAACATCCGAACGGCGCGATGAGGCTTGAGGGGTTCGGGGAGGAAACCAAACCGAAACGCGAGTCATCGGGTCGGCGTTGAGACGAAGCCAGCGAGCGTGCGGCGGTCTCACGATGTGATAAAATTAGATCCGGGCAGTTTGGCTCAAGTCTTGAGACGGGGCGGCTCCACGCGCGAGAGACAGGTGAATTGGGTAACCGGCTCGCTTGGCCTACTGTCCCGGGCACAGGACGGAAACACACACACACACACAGAAGCAACATGGTGCAAACGAAGAAAAAAAGCTTTAACTGCCGTTAGATTCATGATTGTATACACTCTAATCCGTTTGGTTTGCCTCTGATATGAACGAAACCCCCAAAAAGCACTGCCCCAGCTAGATAATGACATTCACGAAAATGAGAAACACCGCGCCTGAGATGATTGATAGTATGTACACGGCAGATCCATGGTCCGCCAGCAGAGGTCGAGATGGCGTTGCGCACTGGTGATTATGCCAATCTCATGAGGTTTACCGCCTCCTCTGGCTTTGGCGCAGGGGCCATCTCGCCCTGCACCAGCTTATAGACCCAGCCCGAGAATTTCAGGGCCGGGGTGTCGATGTATTTGGTGACGAGGTCGGCCATCCAGAGCGTGAAGGGCAGCAGGATGATGTTGGGTAGGAGGAAGTTCAGTTCCAGCCCCATAGGGCCCACATTGGGGATGGGGAAGGCGTTGATCCACCCGCCCAGCATCTCGCCGTCCTTCGCGGTAAAGCGGATCCAGCCGACCGCGTTGTAGATGCGATCGCCTAGCGTGACCAGGATCGGCCCGTGCACCAGGTACAGGGCAAACGAGATTCGGCCGAGGTACTGGCAGAAGCGGCCCTCGAAGAAGGTCTTCATCCAGGTGATGCGCGGGGAGGCGGCCACGAAGAAGTTGGCGGACCAGAAGAGGAAGAACCACTTGGCGTCGAAGACGGCCTGCGGCTTGAGGTACGAGAGCCAGTACCAGCCCGGGTTCTCGCGCAGCATCTTGATGTCGTTGCTGTGCGAGGGCACGCCGGCGAAGAAGATGCCGAGCAGGACCAGGTGGTAGTAAATGAAAACCTTGTAGGGCTCCAGGGCGCGTAGGAACTTCGGGAAGCCGGGGTCCTGCTTGCGGGCGAGCATGTCCAGGTCGCACTGCAGCATACCGGCCATGAAGAGGGCGCAGTAGTAGCCGTCGACGATGTAGAGGTAGTAGACGATCAGGCCGACCTCGCACAGGAGGCGGGCCCGGGTGGTGGCGCGCGAGAAGGCGAGCGCGGCGGTCCACACGGCGATGGACCCGCGCATCTCCAGCGGGATGGACCACAGGTGCGAGTTGGCCGAGATCCACGGGTGGCCATCCTTGAAGATGAAGCTAAAGTTCTTGAACTCGGTGTACCATTTCCATACCTCGTCGGCATACGTCTTCTCGGGCTCGCAGGCCGAGTTCCAGTAGCCAAAGAGGTGCCAAGAGGTGATGTATAGGAAGGTGGTGACGATCAGGGGGATGAAGAGTCGAAGCCATCGGCGGAAGAAGGACGAGGCCAGGGAGTCGCTGAGCTTGACGATCTCGCCGCTGTGGATGAGGCTGAGGGGCTTGAGGGTGAGCACGTAGCCGGAGATGACGTAGAAGAGGGCGACGGCGAGGTGGCCGCCGGTGAAGAACATGCGGATGCCGTAGAAGGTAGCAAAGTGGAATTGGCCGCCGAAGCCCCACGCATTCTCCAGGGCGACGTTGCCGAGCGGCTGCGACGCGTGCGACCACAGCTCGTGATGGTGCCAGTATACCAAAAATGCAGCGAAGCCTCTCAATCCGTCCAGGTACGCCGTCGGCCGCAGCTGCCCCCGGTCGGCAGATGGGCTATTCTTGGCCCAAATCAGGCTCTTGATCCATCGTACAACGTTGAACTTCCTCACGGGGACTCCGTAGCCGCCGCCGTTCTCCATGCTGTCCAAGAGGCCGTCCTGCTGCGCCGTCATCGTGACCGGGAAGCCGTCGTGATCGAGAGGGAGGGATTGGTCGTGGGGGAAGAAAAAAAAAAGAGGTGATCGCCAGAGCTACCACAGACGTCCCCGGGATGCCGGATGGGCGAAAGCGATCATGAAACCGTAGTGCCTGGTGGGAAAGTCCGGGATGCCCCAGGCCCGGGTCGAGCTTCGCACGATCGTGAGATTCGTTTCAGGCGGGTACAGGCAAAGACGCCGAATCGCAAGCCCCAGGGAGAGAGCCGGCAGCGACCGGAAAACGCGGGGAAGCAGGTAAACGCAAAGGCGCGAGCGCGGTCGATTGGGAGCGAAGGGACCACGAAAAGAATGACCGAGAAGGGGAAAGGAAGGGAAGAAAAAAAAGAAGGAGCGATAAGATAATACAAATGGATTAGCTAACCGGCTCGCAATCCTGCGCCCAAACGTGTCCAGAGCGAACTTTTTTTTTTCTTCCTCCTTCTTTCTTCTCCTGCTTTCGATTGCAGTGCACAGGATTGAAGAAAGTCCCGAGCAGTAGAGCAAAAATGGGATAGTCCGGCTTTGGGTCCAGGATCTTCCGCGTGGTAGAGCGCGGGTGGGTACGCTGGGGGGGTTTTCCTACGGGTTGGGGATGCAACCAAACCAAATGGTTCGCCAGTGGCCCGAGAGTAGTGGTACAATATGGCAGGCTTGGACGCCGGCAAGCGAGACAGGCGCACCAAGGAAAAGGGGCGCCAGGGGGAGGAGGGAGGACGCGAATCGCCTACAAAGCAGGTGGCAGCAGTAGTAAGGGGGAAGGAATAGGAGTCACGGGACAGGCGAAAGGGAACGCCGGCCGCACAGTACAAAGACTGGATAAGGTGCTACGTAGTAATTCGCAGCATGAACGAGCCACGCAGAATCCCAGAATATCTCTGACTAAACTGGTTTCCCCTTGCCCGTTGGGAAAGTGAGCTGGCATGGCTGGAGAGACCGCTCCGCTCAGAATGGTGGGATGCTCCGTCGCGCGCCCCCTTTTGACAGCATCCGCACCGGGACAGCGCCCAGGCTTGGCCCGGCCAGCCAGTGAACAGCGCCGGGTGAGCACTGCTTGAACCGGACCAGGGGCTGAGCGTCCCAGCGCTCATCAGCGACGGTCCAATCTCCGGCCGGCAAGCAATAAGGGGCGCCCGCAGAAAACCGGGGCAGATCGGCCGCCCCACCAATATTATTTTTTTCTCTCTTTCTCTTCCATTCTTTCCTTTCCCTGTCTTGCCAGTATATACGAAGTATAGTGTGGTTCCCCGCTAGCCTTCTTGCTTGCGGTGCGTGCCCCCCCATCCCTCCTTCGCGGATTGGAGCCGCCTGCAAGATGCTGCCTGCAGGATTCGGGACGCACGACGGCGGGTGCAATGACGAGGAAAACTGGGCAGCCGGGCGCTTTCTTCCTGAGGGCGGCCCACAGCTCACACAGTTCACAGCCTCTCAGCCGGCACGCAGCGCAGCGCGCGGGATTTGTCTCTACCCCGGCGGGGCCGGCAGGCGACTTTACCAGGTATAGTATATTGCGCATCGTTTGTGGTTTGGTGCTTCGAGGAATCATGACGCAGAGGTGTCCCCGCCAAGAACGCCGTGGCGGTTCTGCCCCCTGTACAGAGTACACCCCCCCTTGAGCCCCAGTGGGTGCCGAGAAGTCTGGCAGTGCGAGTCTCGCCTCCAGCCCGCGGCGTTTGGAAGCTACCTGGCTTGCCTAGGTCCTCTGCCCCGGCCTTCATTTCGCTCCCTCAATGTGCATGAAGCGACGGATCGTGGGGCCAGCACGACAGTTGGGGGATCGATCGAAACTGGTAAGATTTTCGAAGGGGGGGGGCCCATAGTAACAAAAGCGGCTGGCCTACGCCGGCTCGCCACCGAACCACCCTCCGGGCCGTCATTAGCAGGGAAATACGGCCATACGGCACAGTCAGCATACGCACAAGGCAAAATACAAACACGAGCACACGAATGAGGGGCGGGGCACCCGCTTCCCTAAGGAGAGCCGCCGAGCAGGGCCCGCCAGTGGCATGTGAGACCCAGCGAGGCCCTGAAGCCCGGTAAGGCCAGCAAGGCCAGCATATATTGATGTGCGCACCCAACTAATAGCTCGGTTCCCGCACCTCGTACTTGCTGCACTGCATGCAGCCAGCAGCAGCAGCATCTCGTGCCGAGGCCGACGACACGAGGCCCTAGTTTGCGGTTACTGAGCCAAAAATGGCACGCGGCGCCTGCAGAGCAGCAACCACGCGCGATAACGGTCCAGCTTCGTCCTAAGTAGATACGGGCACGACGCGCCGGTCCAAGACCACGCGGTGTCTCGTGCCCAAATTGAGACGGTTTGAAGCTGTTTGAAAAGGGCGTTCCCTATTTCCCCCCCCGGACGTGGCGGCTTCGGTACGCTGGGGCATGGACCTCGCCGACCGCTGGAAAGGGGGGGCGGAGAGACAGGGGGCACGCTGGGACACACCGCACACAGGCAGCCAGGGCAGATAATAAACTTAAAAGGTTGGGTAAGGGTGTAGGGGTGCGGCCGGTGACCCGGGGGTGGCTATTCCCACACGCCTCCCGGCGGGGACTCCACCTCGATTTCATGCGCGCGGCGAGTGCACCGCCATTCGGTAACAATCCGTCTAGCCTCTCGCCGTGCTGGCCACGCTTCCCACTCCTGCCCAGCTGCCAATGTGCAGCCAAGGACCCGGTCCCAGGTGTGGGTGTGTGTTTTGTACCTAGGTAGTGTTTGTGTGTGTGCTCTCTCGACTATTCGGCGAGGGGGCGCTTGCCGGGACCTTGCCGGTACCCTTTCGCACACTCTCGCTTCTCCCACTGGCTGCACCGTTCATGGGCTCTTGGCGACCTTGGCTCTGACACCCGGGGGGAGAAGCTGCTGTGATTGGCGTGTCCAGAGGCAAAGCCCAGGCGCCAGCTTTGTTGTGGCCCGCCGCGCGAACGAGATGGGGCCCATACTCCTGCTTGCTCGCCTCTTTGTCGCTCTTGGCTCGCTTTCTCCCTTTTGGCGCTTTTGGCCCTTTTGGCACCACACCCCCCGGTCGCCCGCCCCTTTTTGTGGCTACCCACCGCCCCCTGTCCAGGTCAAATCAAGAGATCTGCGGGTGCTGCGCTAACGGCTAACACTTGCTAACAAGCTGTCATTCTGAAATTGCCGTTGATTGCACTGCTGCAGACTCGGGCCCACGCGACAGGAGCGAGTAATCCAGATAAGGGCCCTTTACTTATTTGACTCGAGAGATTTGGGAAAGGGGCCTCCCCCTCGTCTCCCCCTAGTCCCCATTACACCCCATTACACCCCCCCCCCCTTTCCCTTGTCCGCCCCCCCCAGCCAGCTGAAGCCCTTTTTTTTTCTGGTCAGGAAAATTCCGATGGTCGGCTCCTTTTGCACTACTGGCCCTGTGGTTTCTTCTCTTTTCTACTCGTGTTCCCTCAGCCCTCTCCTAGGCTTTACACCGTCTCCATCCTATTGATCCATCTTATCCGATCATCCACTCGTTCGTTTCTTTTCTTCTCTTCTTTCCTCTTTCTCTCTCTTCGTGCTTGCCCTTGAGTGCGTGCGGGAGCGTTTTGCGCCTTGCGATACGGGAAACCCTCATACAATCAGCAAGACCAACAGAAGAGACACGAATTCGACGAGCCCACGAGTCCCAACTGTCTTTCTCACCTCTCCCCGGCGTCCGCGCCTTGATGAATGGCATTCGCCTCTGCTGACTGGAGGAGACCCAAGAAGCTTGAGGACTACCTCGACATTCGCCTTCCTCTCATCATGATTGCCAAGTTGGCGGCGCCGCTGAGCTCGCCAACCCTGGCGGCCGCCCAGCTCAGGAACCGGCTCCCCACGCAATTGCGACGGCTCCTGCCCCTCTACATTGCCTGCGTGATCTTCGTCCTGATCGTGCTCAACCTCAACATCTTCCACACCGGCAAGCAGCAGATCGTCTTTGTGCGGCCGGGCTTCTCGAGCGGAAGCGACGCGGCGGGCGGCTCTGTTGCCCCCCCTCCCCGGCGGAAAGACTTCCCCCACAAGATCTGGCAGACATGGAAGGTCGGCCCGCTCGTCTTCGAGGAGCGTGACCTGAACAATGCCCGCTCGTGGACGGAGCAGAACCCGGAGTGGCGGTACGAGGTCATCACCGACGGCAGCGAGATGCAGTACGTCGAGTTCCACTACGGCGAGGAGGGCTTCAACCGCCCCGACATCGTCGAGTTCTACCGCGGCGTCGAGGCCAAGATCATCAAGGCCGATCTCCTGCGGTACCTGATCATGTACGCTGAGGGCGGCATCTACGCCGACATTGACGTCGAGGCCCTCAAGCCCATGAGCAAGTTCATCCCCGACCGCTACGACACCAAGGACATCGACATGATCGTGGGCGTCGAGATTGACGAGCCCGACTGGAAGGACCACCCCATTCTCGGCCCGAAGTCCATGTCCTTCTGCCAGTGGACCTTCATGTGCAAGCCCCAGCTCCCGGTCATGATGCACCTGATTGAGCACATCATGACCTGGCTCAACGATGTGGCAAGCAACCAGAACAAGACCATCTCGGACGTCGAGCTCGACTTCGACGAGGTCATCAGCGGCACCGGTCCCTCGGCTTTCACCAACGCCATCATGGCCGACATGAACAAGAACAAGAAGGACAGCACGCCCACCATTGACTGGGACATGTTCCACGACATCCAGGAGTCCAAGCTCGTCGCCAACGTCCTCGTCCTGACCGTCGAGGCCTTCGCCGCCGGCCAGGGCCACTCCAACTCGGGCAACCACGAAGCCCGCGCCGCACTCGTCCGCCACCACTACCACGCGTCCAACTGGCCCAGCCGCCACCCCCGCTACAAGCACCCCGCGTACGGTGAGGTCGAGCAGTGCAACTGGAACGACGAGTGCGTGCACCGGTGGGACGACGACGTGGCCGCCTTCGAGAAGATGAACGAGGAGGATCAGAAGCGCATCATCGGCGAGAAGGAGCGCGAGCGGGAGGAGGAGGAGCGTAAGCGCAAGGAGGAGGAAGAGGAGCAGCGCCGCAAGGAGGACGAAGACCGCCAGCGCGAGGAGGACAAGAAGAGGAAAGAGGAGGAGGCCCAGAGGCAACGAGAGGAGGAGGAGAAGCGAGCCAAGTCCAAGGGCGAGCAGAAGCCCGTCGAGAACAAGGACGGCAAGCAAGAATCCCCCGACAAGTCCCCCCCGGGCCCCGACAACAAGGACAAGCCCGCCGAGAAGGGCGCCGAGAAGCCACCAGCAGACAAGGTGGAAGAGGAGAAGGCGAAGCCATCAGCGTAAAAAGCACCGGCGGCTTTACAAACCCAATTTCGATTCGCATTCTTCTTCTCTTCCCCCCCATCTACGGCTTTCTCCTTGTCACATCTAGATTCCCTTGTTCATACTTTTTTTTTACTCTTTATTTTGTCCCGGTCACACACAGCAGCACAGAGCTGGGCGGGGTTGCGGAGTCATTGATGCCATTTTTTGTTGCTTTATGCATATACTGTATGGATATAATGAAAAAAGACTTAAGAAACTTCACTCTGGTCGGCTCGCGGTGATTGCTTCTTCGCTGGGCAGAGCACGAGGGGGGCGAGGAGAGAGAAAATGGTCCAAGGAGTTTACCTGGGAGGAGGCAAATCGGGAGACACAAAGGCGAGGTCCGAGTCTCCGGGTCTAGAGACCATCGGACCTTTTGCCAGGCACCACCCGGGGATCGGAAATGGACTGGACGGGACTGGACTGGTGTTTCCCCCCTTGTGCGTCGAGAAGCATCCAATGGTCTGACGAGGATGAAGATAATGCTTAATTCAATGATTTGTCCAAGAATACGACGGCCCCCCATCCGACTGCATAGTTGGCTTCGCGCATAGTGCTCGCCTGCGCCCATGTGTTTCCGCGCCCCAACCAAACTCCAGACGAGGCCGGGCCCGCCAGCTCGGAATGGGCCCTTCCCGTGGCGCCCTTTTTGCTTCTGGGGTTCCGACGAACTTTCTGCCGTTCGTCTTTCCCGGTGCGGCGAACCCTGCCCGTGCCGTCTTCTACATTCCCGCGAAGAGGGGGGGGGCGATCAACCGCGCGTAGGTGCGGCCCCCCTTGCCTCGGCCTTCCTCTCGTTTGGCCAGGAAATCAGCTCCCGTTTTGGGATCAGCCGCAGGCGGCTCGCGTCAGCGCTGCGCCAAACGGTGAGATGATTAGTGCCGCCCAGTCGCCTCATCCCTGAAGGCACTGTACTTTTGCTTTTTATCTGGTCTTTCTGCACTCTACTTTAACCGTTGAACCCGTCCTGCTTCCCCGCCACGAGGGCAAGGGCTTATGCCGTCGTTGACCCCAGCGGCGGCGACGTCACCAGTTGTGCAACCAACCTGGCTATGCATTCCTGCTGTGAGGGTGCGGCTGTGGATTCGCACAGCGTGTCTTGAACTGCAGCGGAGCGCTTTCCGCATCCCTGAGGATTCCCCTAGGCTGGGCGATCGACCCAGCTGGTTTCGACTGCCGCATCCTTTCTGGCGGTGAGATGCCTGAGACGTGCCGATCGCTCAGGCCTGGACCCCCCACCCCCCTTCACCATGCACCAGAGGATAGGCGCGCCACTGGTCGGCCAAGTGGTGACATCGATTGCATCAATTTTATTATAATAAGCCTGGCGTTTGGAACGGCCCTGATAGTAGCGTGGTAATGTAAATATTGGCCCACGCCACGAAATTGCCCAACGGGTAAATGTGGAGCGCAGCGTCTGGCCTGTCGCGCGCTAGAGCAGACACGTTCAAAGCGCTCGCGCCGTCACAAGGGGAGGCGGAGCGGACTATCAAACTGCAGCCAGCGACTGCCTGGCCGGGAAGTACAGCCGAGGGCAAACGGGCTCTGGCTCCTCCTATCGCTCGTGATCCGTGATCTCTCGGGTGCCATGTCGCACCAGCGGCGCAGGAAGCGTTTGCAGCATTCCCCGCCGTGTCTCTCTCTCTCGGAGGGAGTCCCGATTCCTCCCTCCCCCGGATGGGTCAGCAATATAAAAAGCCAACGCAGGTATAATAAGCATGGGCCCTTGGCCTGCAGCACCACGTAGCCGGGGTCCTGGCGCTCAAGACGGGTAGCACAACGCATCACACGGCACACCATCGAGGTTGCACAGTTGCTGTCGTGCTTGCTGCTTCCCTATTGGAGCTGATATCTCTCCCATCGCCAGTCGGGGCCACGATCTGCCTATCGCCAGTCGGGGTCACGATCTACCAATTGCTAGTCGGGGCTGATCTACCAGTTCGGCCAGTAGCTGCGATCTTCGGTTCTAGAAATCGGTACCTCGTCCCGTGTCCGTGGCGCACAGTACCGCCTGCGATCTGTTAGCAGTGCCGCCCTCGCCAAGATATATCTCCACCACGGAGAGCCCCTTTGAGGTGCAGCGGCGTCAGCCGCATGCATGGTACACAATTCGTGCCATATCCTTGAATATCAGCACAAGACGCTTAGTTTCACCAATTATCACGCCTATGCTGGAACTAGACTATTCACTTATATTCGGTGTCACTTGGATTACTTGAGTGGACGAAATCCTCCAGAGATAGAATAGCAGGGTGGGCTGGACGATGCCTCGTAAAAGGCTAGAAGCACGCAGTCCCTCATCTCTTGCATTGCTCCAACTTCTGTCTATCTGTCTTCAAGGCGTACTAAACGCCCTCCAAAGACTACCAAAACAATCTGTCCGGGAGTGCAGGCAGCACAAATGGATGCAGATGTTCGCCCAAGCCAACCCAGGCCCTGTAGCTGAGACCATGCCTCCTTCCTTCTAGAACCGCTCCTCATAGGGAGCATCAATAAAGTCCCCATAGCAAAGCTGAGCGGAGCAATGAGAAATTAGGAGCCTAGCCTACGAGTTAGACAGTTTCCTTGGGTTCTTCGGCCTGAGTTGGCAGTGCATTCTCACCCTTCGCTCCCTCGTCGCCTAACTCAAGGACGAACACCCCGTTCTCAGTCTGCCCAGAGACCACGCCCGGCGGCTTCGAGTCCACCTCCTTCTTCCCGTCTTCGCCCTTCTGCTTTCCAGACTCCTTGTCAGTTGTCTTGCTGTAGTCGATAGTGTCCGGAGACCCTGTGAAGTCTACCTTCTCTGCGAAGTCAACCTTCTTGGTCACCGGCGTCTCGACGGCATCTGTGGCATTGCTTGCGCTGGAGTGGGCATTTCCTACAGAAGCCGATATTAGCTATATGTGAGATCCGCTGCGTAGAGCTAGTTAGGATATAGCGGTCCCTACCCTCGGGCTTCTTGGCCGAAGACATGGTGCCAGTTTTGGGAGCAAAGCTCTGACTTTGTGTGCGAAGATCGAAATGTTGCTAATGGAGGTTGTGCGAGAGTTGAGAGCTGCTTGGGGTTTGTTTGAAGATGGCGATGGGATAATCAAGAGGGCAGCATTGTTGGGGAGAAGAGACGCCTTTTATACCTATCTGGGGGGGACAGATGAGCACTCAGGGAATGAGGTTAGGACGAGCACGTTGATTCATATCGCATCTGGGCGCTGGTTGCTGCATCATCAACGGCCATGACCTTATCATTAGAAGCGGCCTAGCACAATTACTGGACTGAGGGCACCTATCACAGCAGTGCTTTGTCGACTCACTATTAGATACTTCGTTTGGTGATGGTGACGAGGTAGAAATTTATGGAAATATCTTTGTTCAAAGGAATAGAGACTCAACCGTGACTTGTATCAAATCGAAACACTATGATCAATAGAAGGCCCATGTCTAAGCAATGATAGCTCTGTAACTATTGCTTGTTATATCTTGAGCTCTTCAGACCTTCCGAGGTTAAGCCACTTAGATCAATGGGACGGGGGTTTAACTGAACACCCCACTCCAGCTTTTACAGAACCCTGACAAACCTCAATATAGATAGCCCCTTGATGTATCATGGCGTGGTATACTGGGAGAGATATTCGTCTTTACAGGTTGCATCAAGCGACAACTTAGCGGAACCGGCTTAGCAGAGAGTTATTAGTCAAAGTCTTTCCTGAAACTCCGCGGCAAGCAGCTCTGTCGTCTGAGCGACCGTACCTGAGAAGCTACTTGAACACCAGATAAATTATTCCAAACCTACAGTGCATAGCATGTGGCTATAGGCTGCCTGTTGCAAGTACGTCCGCATCTCAAGCACGTATCAAGCCCCAATCGCCTAGAGATGGCTCCACCGGCCTTCTGCTCTAGCTGCCTCTTTGCTAAGCAATTAGGTCCTGGGTAGTTGATAACTATAATCACCCCTCCCCTGGGGCTACACGGGCAATAGCCAAACCTCCAAACCTAATTGCCCAGACATTTATTTAGAAACGAGATTACCTCGACCGGTGGCGTTAACAATAAGGCACAGCGGCGTATTGGTCGCTGGATGAAGAAGGAGCATACCTCAACGTGGTTGGCTCTTGGCAACGACTACGGGATAGACTATTGGTCTAAGAGGGTCGGGAATCCGAGCCCCTGACCGGCATATGGGGAGAGTAGTTCAGGGGGCCCGGTTGTGCTTACTACTACTTTCCAAAATGCCCTGGAAGAGGCGCTAAGGATGTCGTAGCTAGGGCCAATGGGGAAAATAAAATCTGGTTGCGGTTGCCAAGAGACTTTAGGAAGCAGCCCCTGGCGGCGCGATGGACCGATCGAGCCAAAGCTATTCTGCTTTAGTTTTTTTTTTTTCTTTGATTAGCGTTGCCGAGATTCTTTGTCGTTCGGGTCTGTGTCGTATGCCTTGCCTATGGAGTGGGCTCGCTGCCGCTGGCCTTGGCGCTGCCCACCGCCGAGGCGCCTAAGGGGACGGGCAGCACCCCTATGCCCGAAGATCTCCCGCTCCAAAGTGACCAGACCGCGCTGGCTCGTAGGAGACAGGTTGACAGCAGGCACAAAGAGAGGGGCTCACGTGTGGGTTAGCCCGACTGGATGCCAAGCCCCTGCAGAACCAGGCTTAGTCAGTCGGAGGGGTCGAGAAGTGCCCCGCGATTTTGCGCATTCGATCCCCACGTCCACCGCTGCCCGACATCACAAGGCACCAGCAGGTTGACCGAACAAAGACAGCGAGCCACTCTCTCGGTTCTGAATCGCCGCCAAATCACCATGGTTAGCCGCCTCGCCCTCGCCCGGCCCGGAGCGCCCGCGCGCCCGCCCGGGAGATGCATCGGCAGCAGTTGGCTAACCCGAGACACAGGCCGCCCAGTTGAGCAAAGAAGAGATTGCCCAGTACAAGGAGGTGTTTGACATCTTCGTGCGTCTTGCCCCTCCACCGCACATGCCCGCCCAAAAAAAAAGCTGCCCGTAGTCTCACGACACAACTCTCACCGCTCCTCCCCCCCTTTCCACATCTCAGCCCTACCGCTGGCCACCATACCTGCCTGCTGCGCGCCCGCAGCCCAATCATTCCGACAGCGCGGTGATCGTCTGCTGACTTAGCACCCCCCTACAGGACAAGGATGGAACGGGTAAGTCGCCTCGGACTAGCTTGGCGAGCGTGGCTGTGCTGGCCCAACCTACATGAACGGGAACATAGCTATGCCCCTATGCCCTGCGCGAACCTGCGCGAGAGGGTCGCCGGCATGCGGCCCCCCTTACCGGGGGAGCAGGAGGGGCCGCTGCCGGCACCGTCCTAGTTCCCGCCCCCGATCGGCCGCCGCTCGCCCCCCCCTTTGCGTGCTAATGCCGATTGATCTCTAACGGTTATACCCTCCCCCACAGGCGACATCACCGCCGACGAGCTCGGCGAGGTCATGAAGTCTCTCGGCCTCAACCCCAGCGAAGCCGAGCTCCAGGACCTCGTCAGCGAGGCCGACCTGAACAAGGATGGCGTCATCAACTTCCACGGTAGGCATCGCCGCCGGCGTCCCCTCGCCTGCACCCGGGGTCGCTCCTCCTGGTTCCGTCTTGCTGACCTGCCCGTGCTGCCCAGAGTTCCTGACCCTCATGTCTCAGAACGTCAAGGAGACCGACACGGAACAGGAGCTGATGAACGCCTTCAAGGTCTTCGACAAGGACGGCAGCGGCACCATCTCGTCGGACGAGCTGCGTAACGTGCTCAAGTCCCTGGGTGAGAACCTGACCGATGCCGAGCTTGACGAGATGATCAAGCTCGCCGATAAGAACGGCGACGGAGACATTGACTGTAGGCCCCCGACCCCTCCCCGCGGCGCATCCATGGGTGCTGACCAACCCCTACAGACCAGGAGTTCGCCCAGATCATGAAATAGAGAGCCTAGTTGCGTAGAAACCTGTCGGAATCGTTGACGAGTCGAGCGCGGGGGCGGCAGTTCCGCTGAATCGCGATCCGTGGCATCGGGACGTACGTTGAACTTCGGTATACCTCGATAGCCTAGAGATGGAATTAGCTTGGTCATCTCGCCGATGCAATATCACATATGTTACTTTGGCTCCGTGTGGGCTCGGTGTTACACCGAACCCTCGCCTCTGGCCTGTCTCTGCCACGCTTCCTTTATTCAGAGGCCCCCTTCGACCCCGCCGTTCGGGCATCGAAGGGGGCATAGAGTCTCTTGTGACCCCCGACATCGGTGCGATTGGCCTGGGATAAGAAAAGATCTCGCTACCATTCGATGGGCAACCCCCCCGCCCACAAGTTTTATTGCCGACCTGGCAATATCCCGAGTTCCTGTCGTCTACGTTGTGTCGGTTGTCGCTCACGGAAGCACCACGCTATGCCAACACCCTACTCGTGCACCCATACGGCTGTCCTTGTGCATCATGTGTTGTACTAGGGCGCTCTGCAGGTGCTGATTGCCCTCGCCTTTCCGTATGCCCGACCTGTCTCGTCGTCGTTGTCTCCCGGGACTTGCGGGAAGCATGGAACTTGACATTCGTCACTCTTCGTGTAACTGTGACGAGCCCTGGATACCTCCCCAAGCCAACCCCCAAACCTCGCCAGGCATACAGTCTGCCGCCTGCACCCTGCAGTCTGCAGCATGCGCCGTCGGCGAGGTCCTTGGCGGAACGCTGCAGGATGGAGGCCGCGTCGAAGAATCCAATATGGCATCTTCCTTCCCGAGAAGGCCTTCGCTTCGTGCCGGGTACCAAGTTCCTGGTAGGCCTGGTCGTGGGATTCGGACTGGGGCGCACGCAAGGGCCTAGGCCTCATTGACGTCAAGGCACGTCGAGGCTACAGATTCCTCGGCCGCGGGCCCCCGGGGCGCACGCGTGGCCAAGAGGCTCGAGCGGTGGCACCGAGGCTGACTGGAATCCACGAGAAGCTCCTATATAGTAGGAGGCAGCCTTCTCGCAGGCTGGTGCTATATTAAGGCTGCGAACGTCAAGGATCACCGTGACCAATGGCGTCAGGTGACATGCCCCTCGGGCCCAAGACTGCGCCGTCGTGGTGTATAGGCTGATGTCGAGCAATATGCGGCCCGCGCTGGGATTCGCGGATTCGCGGGGGAAGCTCCTCTTGCTCAACACCACGCTCTCTTATCGTCAGACGTGCGGCGGCCACCCTGCTTGGGCAAGCCGGCAGCGTTGTATTCTCCTATTCCTCATGCATGCCTGCTTCTCCCCGAGAATAAGTCATGCGCGATAGCCTCCGCGGGAGTGGTGTGTTGCATATCGGACATCACCCCCGGGCCAAGCAGGGCCGTGCAAAGCTGTTCTTCGTGGCCGTCGAGACGATGCGAAGTGGCCGCACGCCGCCGACGAGCGAATAGCGGACCATCGCGGCCAATATGGTTAACCCTTGGCAGGCCAGGAATGACCTTGAACAGAGTATGACAAAAGTGCCGCTGAATGCGTCGATAAAGTACCTAGTCTATGCAGAAACAACCAACGGCTCGCGACACCCGACGTCGAAGTCATTCTGAGAAGGTCCCGGAGCCTCGGACAATGCTGCTATGCCATGCAACCAACAAGAAACGGTCAAAGGACAAACGAGAAACCCGGCCGCCACCGGCACCACCACCCACCATCTCCCCCACCTTAGTCTACCGCAACACCACTGGAACCACGTCGGCAGCCCCCATCCTCCGCCCCTAGCAAGATCACACACACACACACTCACACGCAAGCACGCATCTGCCGAGAGAAATACCGTATCAAGCGCGCAGGGGAAGGACCTTCGGCGTCCGCCACTTACTGGCCGTTGCCGTTATAAGCGAGGAGGTTGGGGCTGCCAGAGCCGGGATCCGTAACTGCACCCTGCTGGCCGAGGCTGAGAAGCTTCTTGGTCACGGCGACCGAGGTCGCGAGGCCCGTGGGGTCCAGGCTCTTGAGGTAGAGCACGAGACCGGCGACGTGGGGGGTCGCCATCGAGGTGCCTGAGATGGTGTCGGTCTCGTTGTTGTTGGGGCCGATCCAGGACGACAGGACGTCGACGCCCGGGGCGAAGATGTCGAGCACGGTACCGTAGTTGCTGAACCAGGCACGGGTGTTGGTGTTGTCGATGGCGCCCACAGTGACGGCATTGGGGGCCGACGCCGGCGAGACGGAGCTCGCGTCCGAGTCGTCGTTTCCGGCGGCCACGACCGACAGCACGTTGGACTTGAAGGCGGCCTCGATAGCGGCGTTGAAGGCGTCTGATTTGGGGCCGCCGAGGGACATCGAGATCACAGAGGATCCGGCGGTGCCCTTGGCGACGGTGTCGTTGACGGCCCAGTTGAACCCGTCGAGGACGATCGAGGTGGAGGACTGGGAGAGCGAGTTAGCTGTGGGTACTAGAGGCGACGAGCAGGAGATACGTACTGATCCGGTGTCAAAGACCTTGACGGAGATCACCTTAGCCTTCTTCGACACTCCGTACGTCTTGCCAGCGATGGTACCGGCGGTGTGGGTGCCATGGCCGAGGTTGTCGACAAAGTCCGAGTTCGGGTACGCGTTGTAGCCGAGCGAGCCGCGGCCCTCAAATTCGACGTGGGCAGTGTTCAGTCCAGTATCGATGAGGTAGGCAACCATGCCGGTGCCGGCCGCGGAGTCGTAGATGTAGTCAGAGTGGTTGGCTGTCTTATGGGAGATGCTGCCCAGCCCCCACGGAGCCCCGGACTCCGTGACGGTGGCGCGGGACCTCTGCACGCTCAATGTCCACACCTGGTCGGGCTCTACGGCGGCAACCTGCGGTGTCGCATTAGTACCATGGAACGACGCGGCGGGTTCCTAGGGGGGAAAGGGGGAGGGGGGGTGGCAGTGGCGGTCGGTTGGACAAGAAAAAAAATCTGGGGAGAATCCTACCTCGTTGCTGTTCTGGATCTGGCTCAAGGTCGCGGGGTCGAAGGATCCTGAGTACGCGCTGAAGTCGTTGATGTTGTATACCTTGTCCACGCCGGTGGTGTCGCGGCGCGAGACGCTGCGGGCATGGACGTCGGCGACCCAGGACAGGTGGTTCTCGACCTGCGACACGGAGGCGCCGGGCTTGAGTGTGATGATGTACTTGCCGGGGATGACCTGGCCGCTGCGCTTGTCAACGACCGGCGCGGCGTATACGGGGAGGACACCCCAGAGGAAGAGGGCGATCTGCTTGATGGCAACCATGGCGAGTCTGAGACAGGAAAGGGCTTCTAGGAGGGGACGAGGGGATCTGGATGGCGAGGAGTGGCCTTCGATTCCTGAGACACGAGGTCATCGTCGTCCTTTATAGTCGTGATGGCGCCCTCGAGCGAGGGAGCCTGCGACTCGGGGATATTGAGCTTCCTATCCCAGTGTCGCCGCTACCACCCTGTCCTCACGCACACGAGTCGGCGCACAGCTCTGACGCCCTGATCCCCGATATTGCGAGCATCAGCATCGTCTCGCACAGGTGCATCACGACGTCGGCGTAGTGCCCTCCCTCAGCTGCGAGGGATGCAGTCACACTCGATGCCTAGTCCAAGCCTCACCGCTTCGCAGCAAGGAGCTGCCGTATCCGGCGCGCGCCCACCCCCCCTTCGGTGCCCTCCCATCCCGCGCCTGAGAGCGCCGTCGATAAGACGGCGTCGACGCAGTGGAAGCAGCGATGCGGCCGGCCAGGGGCTAGGGGGCTAGGGGAGGGAGGGAAGGGTCCAGAAGGCCACCGGTGACCCGTGTCAGGATGCCTAGCCATGCCTGCTCCCGTGGGCCACCACGGCCATGACGCAAGGCATACGCCGGGCGCGGGACGCGCCAGAGGTCTGGGTCGCAATATCGCCCAGGACGCAAAAGAGCCAGTATCTATGCGGCGAGCGCCCAGTGGCCGGCAGATGATGGGTTGCAGAGTGGGATAGGAGGGAGTCATCGTATACGGGAGCGAGCACGCCCGACGCCGACGGCGACGCACGACGCGCTGGTGCGAATGACGGCCTCCTAGTCTGGCCTGTTGGTCCCTCACGTGGTGCGGAGCAGCCCAAGCGCGAGCATGGATTCCGTCAGTTGGGGGGATCCTGGGACAAGAGAGGGAAGATACGGGTGGTAGATTAATATGTGAGATATCATATAGAGAATATATTGACTGACAGGTCGGTTGTCCAATGTGCCCGCGGGTGCAGGCGAGTGACCTCGCGAATCTCACTGGACGTGGGCCGCCATAAGTGCCTTGGCCAACTGAGCTTAGGCATGGCTTGGAGCGCACCTGGTCCATGGAGCGTTCGCCGGTCAGAGCACCTTCCCGATTTCTACATGGGCCAGCAAAACAAGGACAGGAGGGAATCGCGAGGTGGCAGTGGTGGTATTCTAGGATTCGTGCGACGAGGCGTGATTCGCGCGTGCGAAGGCGACGTCCCTTCGCCAAGACCACGCGCCAGCTCACGGGATGCGCAGCAGCGAAGGCCCGCCGCCCAGCCCCAACTCGCCTAACTTCCTCCCATCTCTGGCCTAGAGCGGAATACCTATAGAGGGGCCACCGAGCACGAAAGAGGGATCTTCAAGAGCCGTGGCCGAAAGCCGTCACGCATGGGCTCTTTCGGGCGACAGGCTTGGCTAGGTGGCACGAGCCGGGGCGCCTTACGGGTTGTCAACCGAGCGAGCATCCTGACCCACGCCGTGCCGTGAGAGAGCAGACTCTCGAAGGGTCTTTATCGGCGCAATTAATTCTACATTAGACGATACAACACTTACCATCCCGCAGAGGGGCCTCTGCGCACGGCGGTGATGCGGCTCGGGGGATTTTTTTTATTTTTTTTTTAGGTAAATAAGCTCAGCGGGAGGACGCGATCTCGGAAAGGGAGGGGGGTCTAAGAGACGGCATACCTTTGTTTCTGATTGAGAGAAGGTATAACGGCCACTCGATAAGAAGCATGGGTTCCAATTTGACGCTGTCTATTCTAAGGCTTGTCGATGCAGGTTTACCTAGAGGCCAGGTCGTAGAGGTTCGCCCACTCGGTCTCGTTGTCCGCGTGGACGACGAGGGGTATATCGTTCTTCTTTTCCACCACGAGCGTGTCGCCCTTGAAGTAGGCGAGCACGCCGCCCTTTCCGTCTCCGCGGGCTGTGATCCTGTAGAGCGGGCCCTCGACGTGCGCTTTCTTGCGCTCGGGCATGAACTGGAGCTCGTTCTCCTCGCACCAATCCTCTGTGACAGACCGGAATGTCTTCTCCTCGGGCTGTTTAGTAGGAGTTTGTGGGGCCTCGCGAGAACGCTGGTGCTGCTTGTGGGCGGCGTGCTTCTCATGCACCTTAGAGTCCCTAGTCTGGAGGGCGGGTGCTGCCTCCGGGGGCTTGAGCTCAGCCTTCGCCCGGTCCCCGAGATCCAGGGCCTTCTCGATGAGCGTCGTGCCCTTGGCAAATTCGGCCGCGACCGAGGGGAGGTCCTTGACGTCGGCTAGAGCGACGTCATGCCACCACTCGAACCATTGACCAATCTCGTCGTAGCTCGCGTCGTCCAGGATGAGCCACTGGTAGAGGGTCTTGTGCCACTGGGGAAAGACTCCAGCCGCAATGACTTCGCCAATCATGGAGGGAGGGATGACATCGACCCACTTTAGGATCCCCTCTAGCATCTCCATGTACGGTTCTTGGTCCTCTGGGGCAACGCGGAAATTGGTCTTTAGGTAGCGTGCCATGCTCGGGAGGAGATGGTTCATGACCAACGGTTCCCACTGGTCGCTGCCCTTCTTCGGCCGCAGGACCTCCTTCCATTGCTTCAAGCCAGGGATTACGCCCCGGTGGAAATCCCAGGCGTCGATGAGCTGGCGGAACTTGCGACGCACGTCTGAGACGAGACCCGAGGAGCTCTTGGGGTCCAGGTGAAGGCCAGGCAGGAACTGCAGCCAGGGAAAGATCCATACGTGAGGTAGGCTGTGATGGTTCTTTCTCTTCGGCTCCCACTTCCTGACAGCGTCGTCTAGTTTGCGAACAATGTCCTGCTCCAGCAGCTGCTTGCGGATGAACCCCGGCAAAAGTGGCTGCCAGGCCTCGAAAAGTGCGACCATCTGGTCCGAGTGCCGGGGGTTCCATTCTCGGATGGCGCTGGCCACCCGGGGAAGCCACAGCTTGTACATCATGGCTTCGTAAGGAGTTCCAGTGCGATGCACCTTCTTCGGTGGCTGCTGCAAGCCTAGGAGGCTGCCGATCGAGGTGAGTCCGTCGACGAAGCTGGGCTTTGGCTCTTCGAGTGGATTCCAGGCCTGGAGGAACTCCTTGAAGGTGGGGTGGATTGCCGCGACGGCCAACGACGAGAGCTCGTCTCGTATTTGCGGCAGCATGGTGCCAGTGATGGAGTCATTGGCAGCCTTCAGCCCTGCGATGATCTTGGATAGCTTGATGGAGAGCTCCGTGCGTTTGTCCGGCTCTCCGTTCTCTGGTGGCTGCGCGATATCTCGGCAAGCAGCCATGATCGAATTATTGCCTTGGAGGCTCGCTGCCAGCTCATCCAGCTCCTGCTTTTCCTGCTGCAGCTGCAATTCCAAGTAAGCCTTGCGCTCCTGCAAGCTTTGCCACTCCTCTAGGATAGCCATGAAGTCGTTCTGGGCCCGGCGGGCAAGCTTGCGGGACTCTGCTGCCTCGGCCGTCTCCGGTGGAGCGGATGATCCGGTGGGTGTCATGAGCCCGGACGACGACGTCAGCATCTTCTGGCTGCGTCCCGTCAAGTCAAGAATGGGGGTGAAAGCGTCGGGGATGTTCAAGCCAGGGGCGGCTTTCTTGACCTCATCCATGGTAAGATACTTCGGCTTTTGGCGGATCGGAGTGCTCGCAGCACTGCCAGCTGCGCTTCCGCCGGCTAGTGCCTTCTTCCGGCGGGCTGCCTTCTTCTTCTTCTCTTCCTCATCTGAGTCTATCACCACCTCTCCGCGAAGGCGAGCCTGCCGCTTTTCTTCCTGTTTCTCCTGCTCCGACTTTTCCCTGACAGCGCCGAGACCGATTTTCTGCGGGCGCAAGTTCGCCTCGATGATGAGGTTCCGACCCTGTCCCTCCGAACCAAGACCTTGGCCCTCGACGTAGCCCATCTTGGCCATCATGCGAGCGCCGAAGGACATAGGATTGATCTTCGCTTTGCCCCCTTTGCCCTGGCCAAACGCACTAGGCATCGCGGTTTTCGGTGTCGAGGGGCCATCGTCTTTGACTTTTAGGACGGGTTCGGCGGCAGAGGATGGTACGAAACTGGTGCCTGTACGGGAGGCCGAGCCGGATTTCGACTTGACAAATGACTTGGGGGGTGCGCCAGTGAGCTTGCTGAAGATCTCCTCCTGCGCCGGCGGTCTCCAGCCCATCCCCAAGCCAGCTGCGGCAGGGCGCGAGAAGCCTAGACCACCATCCCTTGAGTCTTCTTCATCCTCGTCGTCCTCGTTATCGACGGTGGCACCGAGACCAAGGCCCATGGTTCGGGGCTCGTCATCATCATATTCTTCTTCCTCTTCTTCCTCCTCTTCCTCCTCGTTGTCGTCGTCGTCGTCGTCGTCTGAATCGTTGGCCTTCTTGCCCGAAGACACGAAACTGACGCCTTTGGTTCGCAGGTTCTTGCGCTTGAAGCTCCGACCGCCATCATCATCCTCGCTGTCCGAGCCAAATACCCCAAGAGCCGCGCTCTCCTTCGTGTTACGGTCGGTGCGTCGTCGCTTGCGGGGGTTGTAGTCGGCAAATTCGCTGTCATGCGGGTTGCGCGACGGCATGAGGTACTCATTGTCCTCGTCGCCTTCAGACTCGGACGACGAGTAGTCGGCCGCGCTGGCCTTCTTGAGCATCGCGGGATCAAAGCGATCCATGGCGGGCGCGAGCGATTGCTGGGACGGGGTGCGAGCGTGGCGGATAAACAGTCAGAGATGCCTGCTCCGCGGATGGCTGATTTGACGGAAGTCGCGCCCCAAATTTTGGGTCCCTTATCGCTTATCGGATCTACACGTACCACACTGCTAGTGTTATGCATTTACCAGGATCTATCTACGTCACAGTTCACAGAATAGAGGGGCAGGAGTGAATAGGTATAGAATGGATATATGTATATATATGCATACAAATCGTATATTCTTAATTCGGGTATCTTGTGTTGTATCTTCTTAGCCATCCCCGTCCTTCCTGGACTGGCCCCATAACGCCAAGCACAATAGTGGTCCATACTACAAAAAAGTACATCGTCAAGCAGTGGCTCTAACATTCAGCGGCACTTCTCTCCTCTTTCCCAGTGACGTGGGGCTTTGTCCCCGCGGCAAGCCTTTTTTTGCCAACCTCAGCTCGAGGAAGTGGCCGACTGTGCTCTTCACCTGGTCCCGGAAGGACGCAAACTGGAATGCAAATGTCGCCTCCGTCTCGCTAGCGTCGATCGGAATCACGGTTGTGTCAACGTTGCCGTTGGCAACCAGCAATCTTGCCTCCCACGCATTCGGGAACTCTTGCCTGGCGATGTCCTTGGCATCGTTCCACGTGGCCGTTTGGCTAAGGATGTAGCTTTGGTTGCCGAGAACGTTTGGGTCGAGCGACTTGAGATGGGCCCGCGCGACATCGTCGACGTGAACGGTGGCGCCTGCATAGGGGCCGAACCGCTTGCCGAGGAGCATGGCGAGGATGACAGCGTTGGTTCCCTTCATGGCTTGGCTAGGGGTAGTGGCGGCGTCGTTGCGGCCAATGACGAAGGATGGGTGGAGGTACACGACGTCAAATGCTGGACGCTCACGCTCCACCCAGGCCTCGGAGTACTGAAGGGCGGCGACCTTGGAGGCTGCGTAGGCGGCGAACTCGGAATGGTACGGTCCCTCGACGAATGGGATACGATCCGTGGGGAGGACGGGTCGAGAAGGGCTGCGGCGTTCAGTCCCCTCCATCTCGGCAACGGGTATGAGGGCCACGATCGAGCTGGTCATGACCACGCGCCTGACGGTCCCGCAGCTGTCGGATGCCTCGAGTATGTTGAGGGTGCCGCGGATGGCAGGCTGGATGAAGAATGCGTCGTGCTGGCTGAGCGGGACGCTGTCTCCTGTCACGAGCGGCGACGCGATGTGAATAACATGGGTAACGCCCTCGACGGCTCTGTCGTAGGCACCCGGTGCTGTGATGTCGGGGACGAGGGCGAAAGTCAAGCGGGATCCCGGCTTGAGCTGCTGGATCTCAGGCCGGGCCAAAATTCCCGCGATTTTGGATTCTGAGCGGACCGCTGCCCGCACCTGGTAGCCGGCACGGAGGACGTGCACCAGAGTGGCAGATCCGACATGGCCAGTGGCCCCGGTGATGAGAACAATACTGTTTGCTTTCATTTTGCCTTTGGTCTGAGAACGG
This sequence comes from Thozetella sp. PMI_491, assembly GCA_021432635.1. Classification (NCBI taxonomy): domain Eukaryota; kingdom Fungi; phylum Ascomycota; class Sordariomycetes; order Chaetosphaeriales; family Chaetosphaeriaceae; genus Thozetella; species Thozetella sp. PMI_491. The sequence goes on from MU270030.1 coordinate 985,520, forward strand.
CGGCGGGTGGTCGTGTCGGAAGTGCCGGCAACGCTGGGAGGAGCGAGGCTGCTGGGGGGCTCATTATATATCGCATTCTGGCGAGATGCATGATATGGGGGCCATTCCAGGAGACTGGCTCGGCCACCTCCGCCCATCAGCCCTAAGTTCTGACCAGAGATCCAGTCTCGGCTGTGGTTGGTGCACTGAAACAGGCGGCTCTCTGCGCTTGAGTGCACGCCTCCAATCCCTCCCTTAGCGTCACTAGAGCGTGCGCCAGCTAGCGAGCTGAACAGAGAGCGGGAACCAAGCCAAAGCGCTAGACCCGCCCAGCCGCGCCCACGAGCGCTCGACCAGACCACTGGGATGTCCCAGCTTCTCGCCCCTTCCGAAGCCACGAACCCCTCGACGCCACGACGGCTGCTGACCTATGGATAGCCCTGGAGGTAGCCGAATGTCTTATACGCCTGCATATTTGTGGCTGCAGACTTTTTACCAACCAGCGTTCTAGACCCGTACCCACCACGCGTTACACAGCTTGGTTTGCACCCTCCTACTCGTTTCTGCCGCTACCCGCAAGAAGTTTTGGGCTGCTCTCTCTTTCTCCCCTGCAGCATTTTTTTTTTTTTCCATTTTTTTTCACCTTATCTCCCTAGTCGGAGGGGTAATTGTGCTCTGCGGACGCGTGTCAGACTGGCAAATTGTCCTCGTCACACCATCTAGCTAACTCGCGATTCCCCGCGTGACCCTTAGTGCCAATCAAAACAATTTGAGAACAACAATGCTCGAGACAGGGTGTTCCTGGCCGCCTAGCACAGGCGTTCGTGGGGGAGCGTGCCAACTCCAGGCAACCCCCTTCATTCTGAGAAGCGCTTCTGCTCGGCCGGGCTGGGCACAGACGACCTAGGCGATGCGCTAGCCCTCCTCCACTTTAGGGGACGAAAGGCGACCAACCACATGATCGGACCCTGCGTCTGGGTGGTGTCGGGAGCGGAGGTTTGGATCCACTGGAGATGACGGTCAATGCATGTTCCAGCGCCTCGGTTCACGAGAGCGACCTTCCCGCTTACCTCCCTCCCTCTGCATGTTCGGGTTGCTGACAGCCGGGCTCTGGTCAAGTCTCAAGAGGCTTTTGCATCCATGTTTTAGGACCAACAAGCCTAAATTCTCCCAGGTGGTGTTCTGATACTCGGCCGTCTAGGGGCCATGACAAGAGGAAGCCAGCATATATCCCGCAGTCTAGTTGACGCGGCTCTGTGGCCTGGCGCTACCCATTTCATCTAGACTTGGTTGCGAGTCAAACCCCTGGTGAACGCTAAACGGCCTCAGGGGCACAGCCTACTCGTTCGGTGATTTGCAAGGTGACAGATGTCACAGCACCAGATGAGGCGCTGTGTGGCTTGGCTACTATTTGCGAATTCTCAGCCAAGGTCTCTTGTTGCTGCCTCGAGATGACCAGAGATGCCGAGAGTTGAGCTTCTCCGCAGTCCGAAATCGAGGCGGAGAATCATGCGTCATCACATGGCCTCACGCTACTGTTCCTCTATGGCATGCTAGCCCATAATGTCAGTATATACGGCGGACGGGCGTCGGGAAAGAGAACCCGTCCCTCGGCTGCCCACTTGCGACGCTATAATGGCCTCGCTGACTCGCCCTGAATAGGTTTGGACGAGTTGACTCATTTAGTCATCTGCTTCGACAACTCAAACGGTCTCCTCCTCGGGGGCTTCCTTGCGCGAGGAAGAACGCGTACAACAGTCGGAACCTCTCTCGAGTTTCACCTATGCACAACCTGGGCTAGTAGCCCTGTGCGCACGGATCCCTCAACCCCTCAACCCAGACTTGGTACCTTAAGCTTAGATGGTCTGGCCTCTACTTCTGGGAACTTTGAGGGGTTCGCCGTTGCCATAAGCAAATCGTCCAAGCGCTCGAGATGGGGCACTTGGTACGTATGTCCTCAGGACATTGAGGCGGTGCTTCCCCTCTCTCCCCTCATCTCGGGACCGAGAGAGACGCTATAGTTCTTGAAGTGGATTCAAAACGCTTGAATAGAGGTAGTAGCAGCTAAATCTGTTTTCATGCTCGCTCTGTTGCGCGAGGGCGATCGTCCTGGCCCATGGTGGATGTTGGACGACTGCCCCCGTAGAACAAAATCGACCGAAGTTCCCCAGACAACTCCAGTGGTACCTCCTTTCACTAGCCATATCAGCAAGCTGACGTCGCACCATAGTCAGCAAAGCAAAAAAGCCTTTCTCTTGCCCTCTATGTCGTAAGAAAGAATCAAAACTTGACAGCGGCTAGGTCTGTGAGGAGCGAGCCAGTGGCGTCAGGGATCTAAGTCACGGACACGGTATTGAAACATAACAAAGATAGAGGCACTTGGGCGCAACAATGCTACCGCCATGCCATAACAGACAGATGACTTGTTTTATTACCAGTAGCTCATCTTCTGTGCACTGTTTGAGCTCTGCTGCAGCCGAGTCGCCACGGGTGGCGGAAGGCCAGCGCCATGCTTTAAGCCCCTTGGGGGGTGATGATGATCTTCAAGTTGGGTAGGACAGCAAAGGGTGTAGCACCTGATTGTGATATTCGTCAATGATACGGAAGCCCCGGCTGGATTATATTTGACTTTATTGAACGGGCGTGGAGAAGAGGGTCGGCTAAATCTGCCAACAGGCTGACCTTATTCTGCAACCATCCCGCGACAAAGACGATAACGGTCGCAAAATTCTATACCAAGTTCGGTTTTCCTACTGTGTAACTAGCAGTCGATCAGGAGGCCAATCTCTAAATTGCGTGGCCGCTGTGCTGGGATTTTTTCTCTCTAATTTTCAACCAACAGTCTGACATGCAGCCGCCGTCTCTCGTATATCCTTTCTGTGTAACCCGCAGGCTGACAGGAGGCGCGAGCTTGAGATCTATCCCGGGTTCGCTCCCTTCTCCAACTTCGCGCCCCAACACTCTGACGTAAACCGCCCTCAAATTTCTTTCCTCGTCGGGTCACTATCTCCTAGTTTGCGACCGATAGTCTGACAGAGGCCCCCTCAAAGCTACGTTGCTGGGCCACTTCGGTAGGACGAGCGCTCCCAACAGCCTGTGGATGCGGCTTGACCCGGCGAGGCGTCACGCTAGCGTTCTGCCAACCCGACTATGAGACAATGGAGGGATGAGAAACGCGGACAAAGCAATTGTATACTGCAGGCGGAGGGCTTCCCCTAGGTTGTGGCGCACCGGCGTCGACTCTTTGGCCTTCTTTCTCCTGTCCGAGAGACCATTAGCGGGAGCAAAACGGCGGGGAGGCGGAACGCGAGACGGATGCATGCAGAAGTCTCGGTGCATAAGCTTCTTCGCTGCCGAAGATTAGCGCCTTGGGGGCCAGCAAAAGAACTTCAAGTTTTACTATGAGGGGGGGCTGCCGGCAGTGGACATTAGCTTGCCATTTCTGCGTGCTTCGGTGAACCCCTTGTTCCACGTATCGACGGTTGTCTGAAGATGTTGCTTTTGGCCGCTATCGCCCGCGCCCGTGCCACATGCTACTGGCAAATTCACGTCACTGGCGATTTTGAGGTATTTCCCGGACGCCTCTGTGCTATCGATCGCAGTGTGTGTGGGTATATTGATGCAAAAGTAGCGAGGGTTTGGGGGTCATGACACCACAATCCACACTCTTGTCTCAGCTGAGGCACGCAACATGCGATAAGACAGCGTGGTTCGCAATAGGCAGCATGGTTCGCATTCGATAGCATGACATGCTCTTGACAGCATTCATATTCAAGTTCTGACGCAAAAAGCCCAATGAATTTCCATAACTAAGTCACCATTTATAATTACTTCATGACCAAAACGCACCCGGTCCCAGATCCCGATCGTCTATCCGCTCAGGTATAGCTTTCTCGTACATGCCGAAGGGAAGAGCCATCTTCGTCCCCATCGATTCCCAACGCCTTATGCAATGCCTCCGGAGCATCTCTGACCCGCAAAATGACCTCCGCTTTTACATGCAAGCACCGCCGTCGACGCCAATGACCTTGCCGTTGATCCACTCGCCGTCCTGGGACGCGAGGAAGCAGACCAGGCGGGCGACATCGATCGGGAGACCGACACGGTGGATGGGGCTCCAGCCGGCGGCGTACTCATCGACACCCTCATCGTCGAGCTTGTCACCGTTGGGGATGTACTCGCGGCAGACGGCGTGGTACATGTCGCTGTGGCCGATAGGTTAGCGGGAAGTGCACATTAGGTAAATAGGAAAAGGACGGCTCGGGCTAGGCGAGTTAGGGTGGACTCACGTCTTGATGCCGCCGGGGGCAACGGCGTTGACGGTGATCTTCTTGTCACCGAAGTCGATGGCCATGCAGCGGACGAAGGTCTCGATGGCGCCCTTGCTGGCTGAGTAGACGGCGTGCCTGGGGACCATCTTGGCCTGGCCGGTGATGGAGCCCATGAGGATCAGGCGACCGCCGACCTCGAGGTGCTTGTAGGCCTCGCGGGCGACGAAGAACTGGCCGCGGGTGTTGACGGTGAAGACGCGGTCGAACTCCTCGGGGGTGACGTCCTTGACGTGGCCGAACGAGACGACGCCCGAGTTGGAGCAGACGATGTCGAGCTTGCCCCAGACCTTGACGGCCTCCTCGAAGAGCTGGACGATCTGGTCGACGTCCGACACGTTGGCCTTGACGGCGGCGGCATCAGAGCCGCTCTTCTTGATAGCGTTGACGACCTCCAGCGCGGTCTCCTCGCTGTTGGCGTAGTTCACGATGACCTTGGCGCCGCGGCGGCCGAGCTCAAGGGCCATCTCTTTGCCGATACCGCGTCCTGTGGGAAGCAGCCATTGGTCAGCGTTTGATGTCTTGAAGCCGTTTTGGTCACATGCGAAACCATCGCCGTAAAAGCTTCGGACGAGGGACGGCAAACATGCGGCACGCCCATGCCAGAAACCGGTCTTGCAGCCAATATGCGGCCCGAGATTGCGGCCATATTAGTCCAGCCCAGGGCGGAAGGCGGACCATGTCCCAAGATAGGTGGGGCGGCGGTGCCGTGCCGCAGGGGCTTGGCACTCGCTTGGCTGAGCCAAACCGGACTTCGAGTTGGGGTAACGACACGGCCCGTCCGAGCTAGGGAGGAAAGGAGTCTCGCCGGGAGGCAAGGGCGAGTGATGTAAGAAAGAAAAAATAAAACTTACCGGCACCGGTGACGAGGGCGACCTTGCCGGCCAAAGAGGCGGCAGCGAGACCGAGAGGCCCGGGGATGGCATCGTACTTGCTCTTGAGCTTGGTGCCGTTGGTGCCGTTGGTCTCGTGGACGTCGGCGACGACGGGGTTCTCGATCTCGGTAACGCCGGGGGCCATTGTTGCTGTAAGTGGGGGGTGGTGGGTTGGGGGACTGGCGTTGGGGGGAGTTGGCGTTGGAAAGTAGAAGATCGAAGTCGCACGAGAGCCTGTCTGGTGGCGGCGGATGTAGTATGCTTTTGCAGGTGGTTGGAAGATGTTGATGCCAATCTCGACGGGAAACGGGAAAGACACGCCCGACTTATATACGGACGAAGCGACCGGCTATTTTGCGAACAGGTCTGGTCTATGGTGGTTGCCCAATTCTTTAGCGACCCCGGCTGTCGGACCAGGTTGGAGATGCCGGACGGACATTGTGCCTCAGGGGCGCCAGCACTGGGACGGAACATGCAGCCACTTTCAGCTCACCCGCCCACGCGCTGGCCTTGGCCCTCCGTTCTCCAATCCCAACATTCCCGTCTGCGTCTGTGCAACTATAGGATGCAGTCCCCTGTGCTGCCCTCAGCGCGGCCCCGTTGAGCCTCCCCAGTTTCACCACACGAATCGATGTTTGGCCATTGTGGCCCTCTCGAACCCAGGACGACCCTCACGGACTCGTCCGCTCGCCTACCCCCCCTTAGGTCCGAGTCCGTGCGTTCGTATCCCGTGCATTGGGACGTACGGCGGTAGTATCCCCGGGATTTCAACCGCCCAAGCCAATGGCCCTGCACCCCGGGCGCGGTGTTGGGTCTGGCCTTATCTCGCGCCGCTCCGATTTCCTACTCTGCCTAATTGGAACGAAACTGGAGCCGCCATGCGCGAGGCTGCAATGGGATGCATCAGCGACCCCGACAAAGTTGGGGTCGGGAGCCCCCCCTTGGCTATCGCTCCAATGGCCCGGTGTCTCCCGCGGAGCTCGGCCTCGCGCTCTGCTTCGGCGCGACGACCTCTGATCGTCACACGGGCCTAGGAGCGGAGCTCCGCCTTTGCTCTTGGTTTCGGCGCTACGGAGCTGATCGGCATCAGCGCACCGTTGATCTCCCCCCACCAAGCGGTGGTCCAACCAGCGGCGGTTGCCCCGGTGCCTCGGTGGCTACAGCTCAACCCCTGGCTAGGGAGAGCATTCGGGTTGCCGCCCGCGCAACCTCGGTGCGCTGGGCCAGCAGGCGGTCCACACCCACACTAGATTTGCGAGATGCCGCACGCCTACCATTGATGCGTTGGTTGGCGAGAATGTGTCCATGATATTGATGCCCTTAAAGCCGTCGAGACGAGAACCAACAGCGCAGCTGCAGCCGGCCGGTCCATGTCAGGAGATTCGCTTCTTTGCAATCATCTCGAGCCAACATGTTCTGCAGAACGGCACAACGATGGATCTCGCGAATCTTGCGTCCCGTTTACCCCGGCCTCTGCTACGTTGCTCTGGCTGGAAGAGGCATGCCGCCGCCAGCTGTGCCGCACCATGAGCATTTGGACGATAGGCTAGATTCACCCATCAGACGTCTGATACGTCTCGACGATTCGACAAGTAGATTGCGCTGTGCGGCACCTACCTCGGCTGTCGCTGGACCCTAAGTCAGGCTTAGGTCCACGTGGGAATTTATACAAGCGAGACGTTGGGACGACCGGCCAGGCGGTCTCGGGATGCGAGCAAAAGTTCCCGTGCTAGGAAACCCAGTAACCGATATACCAACATGCATCATGCCGCGACGGGGGAGGCGGCTAACCCTCCTATTGATCCCTAGCGATATATAACCTACGCTTTCCCGGCGGCCATCAAACGGGCCGACACTTCTAGCTACCGAACTGGGCAATGCAATACAAATCCCAGTGCTCGTAGATTTGGGCCGCGGCCGCAATTCCATATTGGCGGCTATGATGCCCCAGGACGACTGGCTCAGAGCGGCAGCGTGCCGGTCTGGCCGCAAAGGTGAGGGCCCGCGCTTACCAACAAGTCCCCCAACAAAATAGCCGCCCCTCCCCAAGAGCCAGGAACAAGGTGACCCCCCAGCCGACTGGACACACAGGTTTTTCCTGGACCCAGGCTTGCCAGGGCTCTGGGTAGGGAAGGGTAGGGTAGCAAGGTAGGATGGGTAGGGGTGAGCACGGAGCTCCGGAAATGTGGGTCCTCGGACAACCCCCACCAAAGGCCGGAGCGCCGTGACCGGCGCCGGCGGGAGAGGCATGCTGCGAGACAACACCAGAAGCGTTAGAGACCAGAGCCAAAGCAAGGTTCATTGAAGCGTAAAATATCGAGCGGCAGTATCGTGCCCATTTTCTGGACTTGTTGTCAATCCAGTGGTCATCGATTCGCCTCGGCGCGACCGACCGACGGTATGCCCGCACTCGGGGCTTGGGAAGGAGGGGCAGGCGGTTCGCGGCGCCGCCCAACCAGCTGGCGGCGCACTGGGCTTGCGTGACGCCACGAAATGAGCTCGGCCATGTGCTCGCCCCCCCAGCGCCGACCGATGCCCCGCACTGATGTCTCGGAGCGCTCGGGCTGGGCCCCGGAGCCCGTCCGTCGTTGCGCCTATGTCGTACAAATACGGGCCCCCTTGCAGCCCAGGGCGAGCGATCCACTGCGTGAGCGGAGGTGCGCATGCGAGGAGCGAGCGAGTTCCAGACCACTGGGGAGAGAAATGACGCGGCTGGGTGGGTCTTTGTATGTGCTCCGAACACTCTAGGTGAAACTCGTCGTTCGAGGTACGACGTGAGGCAATGAAGAGCTGCAGCGCAGGCGCCCCTGCATCCGCTGTCTATTGCATATCATTTTCACTACACGTGCATGTTGATTTCTAGGAAGAGACCATATGGTCCATGTTGAGAGTTGTGACCTCGCGCCAACATCCTCAGCGAGGTAGTTGCGGACTGGATACCTTTCAGGTTGAAGCGCTGGTGGAATCGGATGTCGACAAACGATACCGGACTTGGAAGCATCCCGGAAAAGAGGATGTGGCGCAAATTTATACTTTCACGCATAAGGCTTTGATCGAAGATGATCTTGGCCTCAAGGTTGGTAAGAGAGATAAGCTCACCACAGCCACTGGACTCCGCGGCCCGAGCCGGCGACACCACCTAGGTTGATGCAGCCCGATGGCAGTCCAGGTAGGTACTTAACAGGCATTCCTACATACCAGATCGGTGGTACAGAACTATAGCAAGAGAGGTATAAACAGGGTCATATGGGATGGACACACCATAACAAGGTTCACCTCCATCCGATAACGTTGACAGGTTTCGCGGGAGAGCCCTATGCAAAGTTTCAAACACAAACGCATATTGCATGATTTTCACGGTGGCGGGGAGACCCTGCCCGTCGAACACGAGCACGTTAGCCTCGTGGTGTTGCTCTTCTCAGGGAGAAGGAATTCTTAGAACTTAAGAAACGAACTAGTGGGTATGCTTCTGGTATGGTGGCTTAATCCCTTCCATCGCAGGGCACTTTGCCGAGCCGTTGGCCAGAATCGTGCCACCCACAAGCCACCTGACGTTGACACAATGCTGGCCAAGTGCAAACTAGATAAACGAGGATAGATGCATGGCCGGACATCTAAAAATAGGAGGGGGGAACCCACGAGGGAAGAAGGTACCTATGGCCCGCGGGACAGGGGACCTGCATACTACATACACTAGCTTAATTCTCACTCAGCATGTAAGCGCGCAGTGCCGAGACGGGAGGCTCTCTTTGCAGCGATCACCGTGTTAGTTAGTGTGGCTCGGCTCCTCCCTCGGGGCGTTTGGCGCTCTTGGAATCCCCGTCGTCTCCTCTCAGGGGGACGCTGGGGACGAAGTAGCATCCGATCAGACACAGACCCACGAGAGGGGACAGCAGAATAAACACTGCGCGGACTCCTTGCATCTTGGCGTCCAATATAGAAGAGTCCCAGGCTTCTGTCTCCGCCACGCCAGTCTTCCAGCTCCCGTCGAGCACCTGCGCTCGGACGTGGGCAGGGAGGTTCTCCGGAAGAGCGCCAGTCATGACTGCGAACTGGAGGGCTGTTGAAGAAGCAAGCCCCGTCACGGCTCCTACCATTCTTAGCAGGTTCCTTGTCGAGGTGGCTACCGCGCGGTCTTCAGGACTGCAGAGGGCTTGTAGCGCGACTAGAGCTACGGACGTGGCAACGAATTAGTTACTACCGGTTTGATCATCGTGGACTAGTGTGGATCGCAGAGTCTCACCGGGTTGATGAACAAAGCCGATACCCGTGCCTTCAATCATGAGCACAATGACGTGGACTGCCGACGGCGTGGTTCTGGAAAACAAGATGCGGAGGCCAGCACCTAATGCCCACAGTCCCATCCCAATATTGAGCACAGGCCCATATCTGCACCATTGAATTTCGACATCAGCTGAGATCATGTAGACAAAAAAGACCTGTGCGTTCTGCGTGCGCTTAGAAACTCACCTCTCCGTTCGGGACATGATAGGTCCTGAGATGACGCCTGCTGTGCTATGAACGAGAAGCAGCGGCAAGATGAAGGCTGCACTCTGCAAAGGGGTATATCTGCGCACGTCTTGAAAGTATATGGGTAGGAAGTAAAGATCGACCTGCCAGACGGCGTCGTAGAGTGCGCACTGCAGGTAAAGAACGGCGGTTGGGATCCGCGTGAAGAGATGCATGGGGATGATGGGGATCCTCGCAAACCGCTTCTCAATCAGAGCAAACAGGACCAGAAAGAATGCGCCGAGTACCAGCATGGAGATCACGAGGGGGCTGTTCCATGCCCAGATGCTCCCGCCCGAATTGATCGGGATCTGTATAGTACCATCTTGGTAAGTGGGCACGCGACCACCACATGCTTGGCAGGGGAGTATTTATGGAGCTCACCAAGAAAAAAACAACAGCGGCAACTACGGCGCAGAGTCCGAACCAGTCGATCTTCTGCAGCTTCTCTCCCCAGGAACCCTCCACGCGTCGCAGCGGCAGGTACACCCAGGTGGCAGCCAAGCATGTGGCTGCGAGAATGGGCGGTACCCAGAAGATCCAGCGCCAGCCCTCATCGCCTTGGCGGGATAGCAGCCCTGCAGCGATGAAAGGACCCGTCCCGGCACCCATGCCGATGGAGGCACTGAGCATGCCCTGGTACTTGCCGCGATCCTTGAGGCTGACAAGGTCGCTCACTGTGATCTGAACTAGCGAGCTGATGCCGCCGCCGCCGACGCCGCTCAGGGCCCGGCACACGTACAACCAGGTGGGGGTGCGCGCGAAGCCACAGAGCACGTCACCGACGATGAGGAACCCGACTGAGAGGAGCAGTATAGGCTTGCGGCCGAAGATATCTGACAGACGCCCGTACAGCGGCTGGAAGGCCGTCTGGCCCATTAGGTAGGCCGTGCCCGCCCAGGTGATGCTTGCGCCTGCGTCGAGAGACCGCCCCATGGCGGGGAGCGCTGTTGCCACCGAGTTGATGTCCAAGGTGGAGATGAAGTAGATGGCGGCTAGGCAGAGATAGGCTGATATTAGACGCCGGAACGGCAGTCGGGAGGTCTGATCATGAAGCAGTGAGGTGCTCTGGGCGGTTGCTTCTGCATCCTGTGCTTCTGCGTCTTGCGGAGTGCCCTGAAAGACGCCTCCAAGGTCGCTCCTGTGTATGAGCTCGATTGCGTTGGGGTTCGCGGGCTTGTTGGTTGCGGGGGTAATCGATAAAGAAGCCATGGCTATTACACATAGACACACCTAGATATGTTGGCTACCTGGCGCGACTACAAAGTTTGAGGGTATGATAGTGACTTTGTACGCAGTCCTTCCTGGTGTGAGATAGTGACTGTTCTGCACATCCGACATCGCCCTATCCCAGCTAGTACATGCTTCTGAGGAACTAGGGTATGGCCAAGGTTCCCCACATGACGTGCTTACCGCTTCGCCAACTTCTCTGGTCGGAACGCCGTTGACACCGGGGACACGGAAATAACCTCATTTTGTCAAATCACATAAGGCGACTGCACTGTACTGCCTGAGTGGAGAGATTTCTGGCTCATATCTGACATGGCTGAGGCCTTGCGCCATTCCGAAGTCGCTAGAAATCGAACCAGGCCATTAACTTAACTTCTTGTTCTGTGATTAGGCGAGAAATGCTGCCGTGACGAGGACGATTGTAAGAGGCAAAATTGATCTGTCTAGATATGTGGATACTATCTTCTGTGCACTCTTCGGCTTCACTTATGCACTCTCGATAGTTACATACATTTTTAGAGTCTTGCTGTAGGCCTTCTTGGACTCTAGGCAGTCTTTCTCTTGCAGATCTCGCCGGCCGGACCCTTGACCCTTCCGTGCAGTACGAAAACATATGACGCTATTGGGTTACACGAGAAGTTGACAATGGGACAGGCTAGCGGCGAAAGAATGCAAAGTCTCACTTATAAGTCAGGGCAACTGGAACATTTGCCGTTTTCAGCTATGATGGGGCTTAGGCTCGATCGTAATCAGGTTCTGGCGGGAAGGCAAGGACCGACAGCGCTCAGCTGTGGCTGGGCCTGGCTGTCTCTGTTATCGTTTCTTTTTCACTTCATCGAAGGCACTATCAGGCTTGGCGAGTAAGTAATACCTGCAGGCCATCCGTGAATCGAAAATGATGCGCGATGCCGCTTCGTGCCGTGCCGCGTCGTACCGAGCACATGGGCCTAGACCCGTGACGACACGTCGAGACGCATGCATCTCTGCTCTGGGACTGCAGTGCCATGGCAGGATGTTGACCTGCGTATAAGGATAGCTGGCCACCACCATAGTTTTCGGGTTCCAAGTAGCTCATGTTGATTCCTCGTTCGGCCGCGCTATTTCCCTCTAAAATTTGCACCTACTGGGTATTTGTCTAGCTTGGCCCCATTTAAACACCTCCGTCTCGAACCAAAAATGAAGTCCGTTGCGAACTCAGATGTCAGCCCTTACTTACCGGCCACGAAACACCCAAATGGTGTACGATTACTGTCTCTCGACGGCGGCGGAGTCAAGGGCCTTTCTTCTCTCATAATGCTCGATAAGATCATGAACATGATCCAGCTCAAGATTAAGGCCACCGAACCGTGCCTTCCTGCGGACTACTTTGAGCTCGCCGCCGGCACAAGCACGGGTGGCATCATCGCTCTCATGCTCTTTCGGCTCCGGATGACAACCGACCAAGCGATAAGGACGTATAAAGATATTGCTAAAGAGGTTTTCGCCAACACTTTGTTTGGCTATGACATCAGTGGCTTAGGTCTTGTTGGCTCGTGGATTAGCAAGAGCAAGCCATTTTTTCATTCTGCCCAGTTTGACGAGGTAGCTTTGGAGAGAGTGATCGATCGTGTTGTGGCGGCTCATGGCCTCGACGAGGAAGACAAGAGGCTGAAAGGCGACGCGCTTGTTGCGCGCGATGGTGCTGCCAAGATGTAAGCCCAGCCCCTTGATGTGACAGGTTAGACATCTAACGTGAAGCAGGATTCTGTGTACCACTGCCCAGAACAAGACCGAAACCGTGCTGTTCCGCTCATACCCACACCACGTGACGTATTTTTCGTCGCAGGTGAATAAAACAATGGGGCAGTATGGTTCCGAAATCACGATCAAGAAGGCCACACGCGCCACGTCTGCTGCTCCAACATATTTCAAGGAGTTAGAATGGAATGGCCTGGTATTCTGGGACGGTGGACTTCTTAACAACAATCCCATCGACCAGCTCTGGGCACAACGATACGATCTTGTGAAGCCCACCGAAGCGGAACCAAAGGTGTCCTGTGTAGTCAGCCTTGGGTGCGGCTACGTGAAGCCTACGTCGCCCTCCCAGTCAAGGTTCCAGCTCAGCTCGCTCGTGATGTCTTTGATTGGCTTTGCCACCAACACTGAGGCCAAGGGCAAGGACTTCTCACGTCACATAAAAAATCTCAACCGCCGAGATGACTACGCCCGTACAAAGTACTTTCGTTTCAATACTAACTTGTGCGACCACTCTATCGGGCTTGCTGACCATAATAAGATGGAACTACTGGAAAAGCTGACCCACCAGTATCTGGATGAAGAGGGGAACAAGAGATTCCTGAATGAATGTGTCGATGCTTTGCTTGCGGAGAGGAAGAATTAATTGGCGAAAATGCGTTAAGTGGCACTAATACAATACTTACTTATCACGAGCCCGTCGCTCACGGGAGTATGGTCACTCGATTATCTGTATGCGTACCTAGATACGTACAGTAAACAGAAAACGGGGATGTCAAAATAGACAAAACGAGATATCTGGAATTGACTGTATTTACGCCACCGTGGCGGACTGAAGCCAGCTCACAACTCGTCTATGATGCTGGTGTCGAGGAACTTGGCTAGCGACGCCTTCGGCAGGGCGGACCGTCTGTCTTGCTTCGCGACCCATTGGTCCTCGGCCACCAAGAAGTCCAGCAAATCGGGGCCCCAGCGGCCACTCCACTTGTGATCTACCCAGACTGCCTTCACCACGGCTGGGTCCATCCCCACGGCCTGGGCGACTGTTGAGTAAACTGTGTCGGGCTTGTTTGTGAAGACGTCCAGGGTCTTGTTCAACGCCCGCACGAACTCGAGGATGTCCTTTCGTTTCGCCGCGTCGTTTAGCTTGTCGGTGGTCGTGTATAGGCTGTAGACCTCTCGGTATATCGAAGCGTTCTGGAACACGATGGCCTTGTCGCCAATTGCTTGCACGCCGAGCTCGACGGCTGGCTCCCAGATGCCGAACGCGTCGACCTGGCCGCCCTTGAGCATCTGCGGGAAAGTTCCTGAGCCGCACGGAGCCTTCATGCATACGCTACCCGAGACGACCCGGTAGTCGGACTCCTGCAGGCCTGCGGTGCCCAGGAACTTATTGACGAAATAGCCCGCTGATGTTCCCGGCATGGAGCCAACTTTCTTGCCCTTCAGGTCCGCGAGGGTCTTGATGCCGGCTGACTTGTCCGCCACAATGCGGTACGCGACCTCGCAGATGATGTAGATGAGTCGGATGTTGTCATGGTTTGCGAACTGCCGAAGACCCTGAGTCTCGGCGTTGGCCGCTAGGTCAATAGTCTTGTCTGAAGCTAGATTTGGAACTCCGCCGCTGACTAGGGAAGCAGCGCTCGATCCCTTGTAGAAGTTCTTGATCGCATACGGCTGCGGCGTGTGCTCGATCCACTGCAGCGACGTTGCGATTCTCAGTGCCGCCGCGTATGGCACGAGGCCTGTGATGAGGAGTGAGAGCCTCATGGTGCGCCTTGGGCGAGTGCTGGAAGACGGGAGAGGGGGTCGACCTCGCCATCTAGCACAGACCGATTGCCGCTGGTTGGGCGCCTCTCATATACCGTTGGAGTCATATGACGACACCTCCTCTAGACATGGTGCAGCCAGTGTTGTCCACGTTGGAGAATTAATATCGGTGGTTTTCGCGGAGTGTTCTACCGGTGGTCGCTTCCGGTAAATATTACGAAGTCTGGGGTTATAAAGAGCCTGACCTATCGCCCCCCCGCATTCGGAATTCGGCAACCTATGTCAGGGCGTGGGGAATAAGGTATACTTATTTCGGAGTATTAAACCCCGGAACAACCTATTTTAGGAGTTAAAGTCGCCACGATGCCCGAGGTATCGTGACTGGCGGATAGTATTGACCACATGCCGGGGCAACCAGTACACCACTACACACCTAGGTACGCGTCATGGTCGACTCTTTACAGGACAGCGTTTCTAGACAATCGACCTAATGTCTCCTTTCCGTGGTTATCTACGGATGCGGAGGCTACACTCTCGAGTTTCGATAGCCCCCCAGGTTTGATGGCAATCTTGCCGCTCTAAAAGAGTTGATATCTATATCGCTTGGCAAAATGCGAGCCGCTTAATTCCGAGCGGTCGATGTCGTAGGCGGATACGGTATTCAGCAAAAGAATGACAGCGGCCTGAAGATCTCCCTACGGCAACGCCATAAACACTTCTAGCAAATCGGGATACGACGGTGAGCCCAAACCGGTGATGGGATCCCAGCCCTCGACGGCATCAAACCCCCTGACGCCTCCGCACATGGAGCTATTGCCGCTCGTGATGTCGTTGAACACTTGAGGGTTGGCGTAGAGCACAGGATTGACGAACCCGACGGTGCTCTTTCCAGCCGCGAGCCGCTCCTCATTGACACGGTTCAACAGCGAGGCGAAGAGTGGGGTCGAGGCCGAGGTGCCAGCATCTGTAGTGGCCTCGCCGGCTTCTACGACGGCGATGCGCTGGCCGAGAGCGGCCACGTCGGGAACAGCCCTCCCGGTTCGGTTGATCTTGTCGTCCTGTTTTGGGTCGTGGTTCGCGAAGTAGCTCGCCACAACCTCTTGTTGGTAGGCCGGGGCAGGGAAGAATCTGGAGAAGCCTCCCGAGGAGGCCCAGTTGCTGTCCCATGCGGCTGCTTCGGTTCCGTCTGCCAGGAGCTGAGTGGCACCAACTGAGGTCACATACGGGCAGCTGTATGAGGTGGTGTGTCAGCGGCTGAGGGATATGGGGGCGGGGGCGACCTACTTGACCGGACTGTAGACGACGAAGGAGCCGAGGTTGCTTGCGCCGCAGGATCCTGAAGCTAATGGACCACTATCACCTGAGGAGACGACAACCGAGATGCCCTGGAGACCTAGCTTCAGGAATCTGGAGCGTTGCGTCGATTAGCAGAGGTGATATGGGTAAGCCAAGGTGCTGGAACCACCTACTCGTCGCACTGCCGCTTTTGGTAGCTATCTGAAAAGGCAGTCTCTGCCCTCGCATAGGATACTGAGATGACGTTGGTGGAGCTATACACGCCACACATACGGGGCCCCTTGTAGTTCCCTACTTCGACTCCCTCAGGATGCCCGGGAAGTATTGCTTTGTTGTTATCGGGGTAGCTCGGATCATACTTGGGGTTGTCCCCAGTCTCGCCATAGGCGGAGTAGTTGCAATAGGTCTTGGTCAACCACGATTAGTATCCGGCTAGAACACCGAGGGTGTGGGTGGAGATTGATGCTGCTTACCCCGTCAATGGCATCTAAGAACGTGTTCATTATGCCGAGATAGGAACTGTAGTGGGTGTAGTACATGTCGTCCACCTGAAATACGGTTATGTTCTGCGGGTAGACGATGGGATAGGCGACATCTAGATCGAGGTCCGCTTCATTCGGGAACGTGTCTGTGCTCACGACGTCGAAAAACCACTGATCGAGGTCGATACTGAGGTTTGTCGGCCGGGTCCCCTGCGGGATGGAAGGCGCATATGTCTCGAAGAACTGATCGAGATCGGCAAACTGATACCACGAACCCTTCTCGAACACGCCTAGCGCATTGCCAGGGGCTGCTTTATCCGCTGCTGGGATGCTGTACTGCGAGGCGATGCACTCTGGGGTGACAAGGATTGAACAGTCGACGTCCACCCCGGAGGCGAGAGCAGCCACCCCTTGGCGCTTGACGCTGCTTTGCCGTCTTGACTGGCGTGCTCGTTTCAGAGTCGCCTTGTCACTGACTTCTGCCATGACAATACCTGGATACACAAAGTCGATATATTTGGCTAGGTGCGATGGGACACTATACCTGGAACCGGGATGTTAGAACGTAACCTCGTTGGTGGACCAAGCGACTTACTCCTCACAGCCGGCACTGAGCTGGCCGCCTAGGACATCTTCGTAATGGTAGTACTCGGTGCGAAGAAGCTCTTCGGCCTCCTTGGCGGTCGCGTCGAACGCAAGCCACCCGCCACTAGATGTAAGTGACACCCGGTCACGCGCAATACCGGAAGATGAGAGCCATTCTTTCACGGCTTTGACGCTCTCCTCGGGTGGTGCAAATGCTTCCTTTACCTGCTCGGGCGTCCAGTGCTTCCCAAAGTTGGGTGATCCCGGATCCGACACGTCCATAAGGTAACTATAGCCATTATGAAGGTTCTTCTGCGCGAGTCCGATTCGCATAGGGAAAACATGGTCTTGCGGCACACGATCACGCCGGATTGAGTGGAGCTCTACATCTGCGCGCTTCTCGTGAATCGTGAGCGGAGATTTGGTGGGGGAGGCCAGCCCAAAGCTGGCAATGGCGAGCGCGAAGCTAAGCGATAGCATGGCGACGCTCGATATCGGCTTGTCCAGAGAGCCGAAGAGCAGGGACCAAGAAGAATACAGGCCCTTACTGTCCCTCTTATCACCACCAAGAAGCTTATAACCCGCGTGCACGCATGAAGTCATTCTGGTGGACCCCCAAAGCTCGTATCCAGAGGGGAGCACCTAGGATAGTGCAGCTTGGCGCCGACACCTGCCGGATTGGGGGCCACCTCCGGATCGGCCCAAGGATGGTTGACAGATGCCGTGCTAATCTTCCACGAAGGAGAGAACAGGCTTTACAGGGAATGCGAACGTTAGAGCAGCACCTCGATGGACCATCAAGCACGCCTGGTTTAGCAAGTATGGAAACAAGGGCTGAGTTAAAATTTAAGTAGTCAATAATATACACAATATCTGGGGAAAGGTTGGGGTGAAATAGAAAAAAGATAGGCACAATCTAGCAACATATCTCCATCCGCACGTCTTGGTTGTCTTCATATCACCATGGAGGATCGATATCTAGAATGCCCGCCTTGTATGGTCTAGGCAAATTCTCGATCAGTCTCGCGACTCCTGTAGTCCTCATTGCTGTCACGTCTCCTGTAGCTTTCCCTGCTGTCACGCCTCCTGTCACGTCTATCGTAATAGCTGTCGCGGTCCCTATACGAATCCCGACTGCCAGGCCTCCTGGGGTCGCTGTCACGCCTCCTGTACGACTCCGAGCTCGGATATTTTTCGCCGTAGTACTCGCTTCCTGCCCGTCCGGTCGCGGCTGGGGCTGGAGCCGTCGGAGATAGCCGTGCGCCTTCCGAGGCGGTCTTCGTGGTTGTTGGGAGCGCTTTCATCGCCGGGGGCTCACTATCGAGGTTGAAGGTGCTCAGGGTGTCGCGGGTGTTCCACCGGCGAGGCGCGAGCTTCTTGTCCGATCCCGGATAGAACACGGCGAAGAGAGGCTTCGCGTCGGTCTTGTGGCCGGCGAGAAGGCTCGTCGCGGAGTCGAATATCTGGTGCGGTGCCCCCAGGTCTTCAATCATTTCCTCGATTTTATCCTTCGTTAACTTTTCTTTCCCCTCGTCATCGAGCCGGTATCCCTTGGAGTAATCTCCCGGCGCCAAGGATCCGTCTGGCACGTGGAACAACAAGTCTACACGAGCCGCTGCGTAGAGAATCACCACCAGAAGCTCCAGCATGAACCCGGTTGTGTAGAAGTTGGCTTTCCCAAACAGCGGACTGTCGTCCTCGGTGCCGGGCCGTATAGGGTTGAAGGTTGTAGCGAGCCGAACCGCTGCGCCAACGGCGAGCGCCATAGAAGCGAAGGAGAGTACCGCAATTTTTACTCGGTACGGCCCGCGACCGAATCCCTCGATTCTCGGGCCCGGGAGGGCAGCGGAGAGGAGCAAGGCTACCAAGGGATACACTGATAGAAACATGTTCCACGAAGCGCCGAACTTCAGTAGCTTCTCGAGGGTGTCGAGGCGGGATGCGTTGCCGACACTGTAGAAGCTGATGGATAGAGAGACCAAATTAAGAACGACGACGGTTGGTACAGAGAATGCCAACAGGAGGGTGAAGAAACGAAACGCCGGCGTCCAGCCAAAATGGGGATGCATAGAGCGGACAATGCGCTGTGTGAAGAAGATATTCACCACGAACAAGACCACTGCTCTGGGGAAAGTTAGAACAATACCGGCGCGGAAAGACAAGAAGCTGCACTTACCCTCCGTTCAGGAAAATGAGACTGAGGAGGACGACTGGCCTCACTTGTGAGAAAATCTCAACGACTCGAAAGATGCATGTCACGGAGCGGACCATGCAGAAGTCAAACACCAGGTCGGACAGCAGGAACTTGTGCTTCCTGGCCGAGTTCGCGCGGTAGATGGAAATATGAGTAAATGCCCCGAGGAGGAACAAACCAAGGAAGACCAGGGTGACAGGCAAGTCTATGTTGCTGTTGGGTTGCCCGCCCAGGAATGGCCCCTGTGCCGGGTCGATCACCAGCTCTGCCGTCACGGGCGGCTCCGCACCGGCCGCAAGCGGTGTCTCGCCGAGCGCCGCACCGCCGGATTCCTGACTCGCTGCGCCGCTCATCGTGCCCTGCGCCTGCAGCGGCTGCCCGTTCGCTGCGACGGTGACGGTGGTCGGCGGTGCCGTTCCGGCCTGGGTGATGGTCTCGGCTTGCGTGACCGTGACCGCCACCTGCGGCCCCGCGCCGACCTGCGTTACCGTCACCCGCTCCCCGGTCACAGTGACCGCGGCCGCCGAAACTGTCACGGTCGAGCCTGCTGCCGACATGGTCATGGTCATCGTGACGGTCAACGGGGCAGCGGTGACGACGGAAAGTGACGGAGCCGCCGTCTGCCCCGGGCCGGTGGGTACTACGACAGGCGTGACGATCTGACCATCCAGTCCTACGATCGGTAACAACGTCTCCGTCGCTGTGGCGAGCGCGACGGCGATGGTGGTGAATCTGGCCGAGCCGGTAGCAGCGGGCGAGGGGGCTGCGGCGGCAGCGCCATCTTGTCGAGCCCGTAGATCTCCGGTCCAGCCCTGGTCTGTGGCAATGTCGGTAGCGCTCCCCCGATAGTCGTCGATGTCGATCACCCTGGTCGGGGTGTCCCGGTCCGGCCGTCCAGCATCGTTCTGGTAGAGCCCTGCGGCATGGCGAATGTCCTGATCCTGCTTCACTGCCGGCGTGATGTTGCCTCGGCTGGCTGCCACGGTAACCAGACCACTGACCGCAGCCAGCCACCAGCAGCTTTCAGTCCATCTCATTGGGCCTGGCGATCCTCGACCTCACCAAAGCGGTGATGACTATACCATGCGCACGTCGGAGAGCCTCGGAGGTTGGGTGTCGTCGTACAATGCCAGCATAGTCGACATGCAGAACTCCTCTCCGTCCAGTTGACGAGAAGAAGGGCAATAGGATCCGGGTCTTGGCTGGGCAACGGCGACTGAGGGAGATAAAAGCCAAGTGCGTCTAAGGCACCCTGCCATTGGACCCATCGGGCACGGTGGTCCCGGCAGCGGCAGCAGGTTTGGTCGCAGGCGTCGTGGCGTAGGCTGTGGGCTCTGGATATTGCGTCAAGGCGCGCGAGCATTTTTACCCGGGAAAAGGGGTCGATCCGAACTTAGAACTACTCAATACAAACATCTGATGTCGGGCGTGTGTCAAACCTTCCATATGTATCCGTATCAGGAAGGCCATCCAGAGAGTCAGATGAGCTACGGCCGATACACTGGGCTTAGATTTGTGGGTCGGTGCCCGGACGCGTGTGGTGGGCTTTTGGGGAAAGTCCGGTGCGCACGCGTCGATGCGTCGCCGTCCTGCCTCACCGCCGCATCTTCTGTGCTGCCGCCCCAGATTCCATGGCGAAGAGGCAAAACCAGTATGAAACAGGAGAGGCAAATTCTTGAGACTCGGAAAGCCTTGCTCCCAAGATAGGATGTTCCCTCCGCTACTGCTGCCGTCTCTTTAAAGGAACCAACAGCAATATTTCAAGTACGGTATAAAGTTGTCAAGCACACTGGGAGCCCGCGTCATAATGATGCTGAAGCGCCCGGGCCGGGCGTCAAAACCCGTTGCCTTGCAAGGGACATCGTGATCGCGACCTGCCAGGTGCGAATGGCGCTGTCGGGCACGGCCTGGACCCGAGATGGTAGTACCAGCTCCTGTCTCGATGCGCGGAGAAGTTTGCCAAGAGGAACTGTCTGTGTGAGGCCTGGACCAAGACCTTGGGTCACTAGTTTGGGTTAGTGAGCGGCTAGGGCATCGTAAGCCCCGGGAGGCAACGGGTGATCTGCCTTTGGCCGTCGAAGATCCTTTGTTCCGTCTCGCTCTCTTAGTTGGCGCCGCGTTGCGACGGTAGGGACAGAAGCTGCCTATGCCGCTCTTCGTTGGGCGATGGGCGGAATTCCGCCTGGTTACGCGCCTCAATGAAGCACTCCCCTGAGCAGGCAGAAACAGTTGGAAACGTATAAAATTCGCAATTTGAGACTCGGTGATTTGCCAGTTCTCATTCATCCTCTCATTCTACGATTAAAAAGACCAAAAAACAAAATGGCTGTCATTAACATCGATATTGTCTCGGACCCGGTGTGCATCTTCGTATGTGGTCTCCTAATAACATGCAACTCACGGACTCTCTCCGTAATGCATGCATTAACTCATTCTGCAGTGCTACATTGGCAAGAAGCGGTTGGACAAGGCGATTGAGCTCCACAAGAAGGTCGTGGCAGGCGGCTCGCAAGACAAGTTCAACATTACCTGGCATCCCTTCTCCCTGGACCCAAATGGCCCGACAACTGGCATTCCGACAGCCGAGTTAACAGCGAAGCGATTTGGGACGGACCAGGTGCCCAGGATCCAGGATCGGCTGCGCAGGATGGGCGAGTGTGACGGCATTTCTTTTTGCATTGACAACAAAATCGGAAACACCCGGGACGCGCACCGGGTGCTGGAGTTAGCAAGGAAGAAAGACGTCCAGCACGCCGTCGCGGACGCCCTGTTCAACCTCTACTTTGAGAAAAGTGGGGACATTACGAGCCACGAAATGCTGTTACAGGCGGGTACCGCGGGCGGCCTGGATGCTTCCGAGTGCCAGGCCTGGCTCGATGGTGACGACGGGGGCGACGTGGTCGATAGTGCCGTCGAGAAGGCGAAGAAAGCTGGCCTGCGGGGCGTCCCGCAGTTCACCATCAACGGCAAGTTTCACATAGACGGAGCCCAGGATGTAAAGACGTTCTTGGAGGAGTTCGCAAAAGCTCGAGGGGATTTGTGAGGGAAAGCGTTGGCCAGCCAGGGAAAGGGACGATATAAGGTAGGGTAGTGGCTGAGCCTCGGCAAGACCCCTTTCCGTCTACTCGTTGCTGTAAGGTAGTTTCAGTTCCTGTTCAGGAACCATTTGGAGAACGCAGCGAACCTTCTAGCTAAATTTCTAACGTTAAACCCTCTTCGTATTCTCTTCCTCAAACACTTATCCTTCAACTCAACCTTCATTCATCATCGTATTCTTTTTATCTAACACGCCACCCTCCACTCACCCGTCCTCTCGTGGGGACGGCCGTATCCTCTCCTCAAAAACACACTATGCAGTGACCTACGGCTCCTCCTTTACAGAAACACTAGAGGTGGAATAGGTAAAATCTACAGTCCGTAGGCCGGGGACCCAAGTATGAAAATCCATGCAAAAATACGGGTAAGGCCTTATCGGCGCCACTCGCGATCGACGACGCGGATCCAATCATGCGCTTGCATCCATGACAGGAGCTGATATAGTTTCCTGTGGAAATTGATAGCAAGCTCTGCTACTCATATCTTGGATGCCCCTTCTCCACCTAGCGTGTGAAACCTGTCGGCTGAACAAAGTTGATGGACGGAAATCGCGTAATCTGTCTGGTATACACAGAAAGGAGTGGCTAAAATACGCCTACCTTCGACTTGGTCAATATCTAGGTCTAAGGAAGGAAAAGGAAGCTCTCATAGAAAGCATGCGGAAGGGTCTTCTATCTTGGCGAGCCGGCTAGAACTCAGGTTGCCCAAGCTACCTGCCAGAGCTTTCTTATTCTTTCTGGAAGAAGTCCAGGGAGCTAGCCTTTTGAGTAGCAGCATGCCAGACATTTGCCATCTTTTGATATCCCAAATCACCAGGGTGTGTTCCATCCACGAGATCATCTATCTGAGGACCATTGGAGCTATGCATGTCTGCAAGTACAATTCTCCTCCCTTCAGCGGCTTTCGACTCCGCTAGCCTTCGAATCTGAGCATTCACGCGCAGGACCCGAGAGTTAACAGCCTCGTCCGCGTTTAAAAGCAAAGTAGACAGGATAACTGTAGCAAGGGGAGACACTTGCCAGAGATACTCTAGCAAGACCTCCATGCGACTTCCGAACTCGTCGACCTGAAAGTCTTGGATGCAGTCATTAGATCCTGCATTAATTGTAAAAAGGTTGGGTCTTAAGGCAGGGACGGATGTCCTGGCCTTGTTTTCGATCTGGTCGAGTCTATAGCCACGCCAGCCTTCGTTCTCGCAGTTGCTCATGGAGCCCGATTTCCGCGAGCCGACCATGCAAACTTCGTAGTCGTCAAAGAGGTCATCGAAGAGAAGCCTATTGAGAAGGGTGTTTCGGTAGCCGTTGCCATCCGAAGACCCGACACCATATGTCACCGAACCACCTAAAGGCATGATGCGCAGTGGAACCCTGGATGTCCTTCGGGAAACAGCACCTACAAGTTGCCTTTGTCAGCTAGCTTGGACTTCGCATGGGTAATCAATGCCCTGCGATGTCTACATTGGACAACAGCCAAGGGGCCAGATGCCGTTGTGGTGAAAAAGGCAGATTTAATGACTAACTACGCTGAATAGTTGCCGATTGAGGTATGTTCGTGCTCATGCTCTGAGTCCAAAAATTCGGACAGGTAGCCGAACTTGGAGTGCGGCTCGGGGGCAGCAGTACATCGGGGCTGTGCAAGAATGTCCGCCGCAAAGGACGGAACAATGCGGTAGCATGCCGAGAAATCATGCCAAACACTCGCGCGATTCAATTCGATGATGAACTGAGGCAGGCAAGTTGTGTAGCTTAATGAAGGATTAGTGGACTCGGGTTCCTTCTTATCGGCAGCTCGTGAATAGTCCTCTAATGTTGGGTTTACGTTGGGGGTTAATAGATGCAGTTTTGGGTGACTTTGGCAATGGCCGCCATTGCGGTGAGCTTTGAGTGACTCGGGAAAATTTCCTATCGGCGAAGCTTCATCGTCCCGAGACTCTTGCGAAGGGCGTCGAAGTTCAGCCCGAAGCGCACGTGCTACCAGCCAATTGCAGGGCGCATAGCCCGTAGGGGTCTAAAAGCCGTCTCGGCCAAATCCCATGGCGCCGGCGGTGGGTCCCGGAAATACGTCAAGATGCCGTCAGCGAATGAATTCCTCCCCTTGTCCCCGGACCACTCCTGAAGTTCTTACCCATTCATTCTCTCGGTCACCCAGCTACGGCCTACATAGTGCACGCAGGAGATATGAGTACGTTGCCAGATGTTCGGTAGCCACGAGAGCTTGTAACTATTAGACCCTCAGCGCCAGGACGCAGCTCTGTCACCGCAAGGCGACCGACGTATATATGAAATGACTAGCCGCAATGCTGAGCAGTAGTTACTTGTGCTTGATCCCAATCGTTCAGCCGTGTTCCGCGCATCCCAGCACAGTCTTTCAAGATGCATATCGCCGCGGGTTACTCTCATTACTACAACCAACGTCGCCTGGACAAAGGTGGCGAGTCTACCGCGGCTATTTGTGTCGAGAATCTCGCCAACTGGGCCGAAGCGGTCGAAGAAATCAGCACATGGCCAGAGTATCAACCACAGCCCCTGCGATCTTTGCCCCATCAAGCGGCGTACATGGGAATCAGCAAGCTATTCTATAAAGACGAAAGCAGGCGTTTCGGCGCCTCTCTTGGATCCTTCAAGGCGCTCGGCACTCCCTGCGTCGTCTACAAAATTCTAGCAGACGAGGTCTTCACTCTCACAGGCACATGGCCGACGTCTGCGGAGCTCCGGCATGAAAATCACAGGGAAATCACAGAAAAACGTTACTGTCTGCGTCGCCACAGACGGGAATCAAGGCCGGGGGCTTGCCTATGGAGCCAAAATCTTCGGCTGTCGCTGCGTCGATTACATCCACGGCCATGTGAGCGTCGGCAGAGCAGACATGATGAGAGACCTAGGCGCCGTTGTCATTCGAATCGACGGGGAATACGAAGCCTTTGTTGAGAGAGCCAAGGAGGATGCGCGAATGAATGCATGGCATTTTGTCAGCAGCACCTCCTGGAGCGATTTTGACAGCGGCATTCCGCGGAACGTGATGAACGCCTACATGGTCATTGTCGAGGAAGCACTAAAAATGGACCCAGCTGTGGAAGACATCACTCATGTCTTTGTGTGTGGAGGCGTTGGGAGTATTGGTGCGGCCGTCTTTCTCGGCTTTTACACACGCTTTACCCACCTGAAGAAAACACAACGCAACGAGGCTTTGGCTTTGGCGAGATTCGTCGTCGTTGAGCCCTTGGAGGCGGACTGTCTGTACCAGAGCGCCAAGAAGGGCGAGATGTGCTTATCGGAGGGGAGCCTTCGGACGCTGATGGCTGGCTTGACTTGCAGAGGACCATCACCGGCAGATTGGAAGATTCTGTCCTGGCTAGCTAGCGACTTCGTGACAGTTCCAGATTCTGCTGCGGTTGAAGGGATGAAGGTATTGGCAAGCGGACGCGATGGACGCGATGTTCCAGTGGTCTGCGGAGAGAGCTCGGCGGCCAACATGGGCGTGATGCTGCAGCGCCCAATAACGCAAAGCTCCGTCAGATGTTAGAACTGGACAGTAAGAGCCAGGTGGTCTTGTTTGGATTGGAGGGAGCAACAGATCCTGTCATCTACGAGGAGGTTGTAGGAGTGTCTCCAGAGCAGGTGTTTGAGGCGCAACGGCGATTCTCTCCGCCATAGCTTTCACATGGTCATCTGCCTCTAGTATGACAGATTGCGAAACATGTGAACCCTTTCACTGAATAGGTGATTATGCACGCACAGGATACTTCTTGATGCAGTAAAGCCCCTCCCCGTCCCGGTTTTTTTTCTCGGGAAGAGATAGGGTTGTGAAATGATACCTGGATTACCGACACAGACCATGAATCTCAGTGTACATAGAGAAGAATCGATAAGGATTGATAAAGTAAAATCTGATCAAACGCTTTGTGCAGAGTCCCTTATGCTATTATTATTTGACTTTGGCAAGGTAGAACTTAAAATGTGGAGGCGTAACCTAATAAATTACTTTTTTAATGGTAGGACGTGTAGTAAGCCGCAGTGAAGCTGCAAGCTATTATTTTAGCGGGTGGTTATTAAGGTACCTAGTACCAACAAAGGGCGGGTAGTGGCCACTTAGCCATGCAAACGGCCCGCGGGGTATTAGGCTTTCACGAAGCTTTCACTGCAGGGAGCCGCCTGAGCCGCCTACTGGGGGATGTGGCGAATTTAGCCCTCTCGACCCTCCTTCCTCAAAAGCCACCCATCCAGAAGGGGAGGGGCCCGTCGAAGGGGGCCCGTGGAGGC